>VACF01000752.1:0-275843 GCA_006891605.1 Pleurozium schreberi | reverse complement strand
TACTCTAAAATAAACTTCGAACTCAATTTTCAATTTTTTTTGAAAAAATAAAAATCATAGATTGTAGGTTGTCTATTACAACATTACAACCATTGGGATTGACTTTTATGAATTCTATAACTAAATTCTTAACAATTTAGTACTTTAAATCATTCTTTACTTCTTCCTGCTCACTATTTTTTTCCTATATGTTGTACAATTCTAAATAATCTAAAAAATTTCAAGCATATAGCCAACTTGCTTTGCAAAATGAATTCAAAGAAGTACCACCACTATGGACATTTTCTCATACAAATGTGACCTTGTGAATTGTAGTTGCTTGATTCTTTGAAAGGCCCCCCAAAGGAGTTTTTGTTAATTCATATAATCATATGCTAATATCTTGCAATCGACTCGGTGGAAATTTTCAAAATTTTTTAATTTTCCACATCTTACCAAACTAGCTTACTCCAAGATCCTATGGTTACATGTGTCTAAAAATGATTCTTTTTCCTAAAATTTGGTACTTCTACTAGAAATGGCAATTTTGGAATGCTTTTGGTGAAATCATCCTTTAAAGTTAATGATGATTCTACAACAATGGTTGTAAAATATGATTCATAGATCATATCCGTAGGATTAGATCAAATAATGCAAATCCAACATTTTTCAATAAAATTTGAAGCCAATAATAGAAATTCCTTCTGAAAGTGATTGAATATTAGTGAATTTTACAAGAATTTTTTTCCTTTAAGTCCAAAATGTTAATTTCTAATTATAGTGATTAATGAAGATTTCAATCATACTTTTTCATTCAAATTGGCTTTGAAAAGTCATTTTTAAAACCGAAAAGGTTACTATTTGAGGCCACACCAATACATATTGAATAATAGAATATATATACTCAAACAGAGTCTTGAGAATCTACACCATACAGATGTTTAAGGGCAATCATACAAATATTTCATACAGTTGATGAATGAACTCATTTTCATATGCTTGGAAATGTGTTTGTCTTCATCCATTGTTTAAAATCTGGACACCTGATCCTTTAGAGTTAATCAAGCCTTGCATAAATTGAGTGAAGTCTGCATTACTACACATCTGCACATGGATGACCTCCACCCATGTTGCCTTGATCTATAATCAATTCGGTAACTTGTGTGACCGTTCAACTGTCACTCCAGAGACCATGTGCACGGTAAGCAATGTGTCAAATAACAGCTCATGTCCTTCCTGTGCTTGAGTTCCGACTTCAGACGCTCATTCTCGTGAGAGTACAGACTGTTGGAAATTTGGAATTCACGTCTTAAATTTAACGAAACGATTGAGAACAGTTCCTGGAACATGACCATAACACTCTTTTCCTAGTTGTGAAAACTCACCCTTCTCCAGGTTAAGTACAGTACACATTGTGTTGCAACCAAAAAAAAGAGGCTGAAATGCCACTCAATGAATGATCAGTGCACGTTTTCTTCCTGTATCTTTCGGTACCTCCCACCTGACATTGTGCAAAAAAAGGAATCTGGTTTGCTTTTCATTGGTGCAGAGGCATGTCCTCAAGAATGTTGTAGATGTGGTATCCTACGGATTCTCTAAATCAAAATCTAACAATTCACCGAAAAGATGTACARTTTTGATCTCCACTTGGCCACTTTGTGATTCAAGTGTAACTCCCTACTCTACTCTGGAACTAATAGCAGTTCCAAGTAACCGGGATTCGAAAAGAATGGTATCTCGTCACTCAGCGAGGTCCTCAAATTCTACAAAAGCAATGAGAAGAAAGTTGCCCTTCCACGGCCTCCTGGTGGCGACCACTGTACAGAGGCAAGTACAAGCGTCGATTGCACCTAGCAAAAGAGCATCTTCAACTCCTCAATTCGAGCAACACGAACTTCCTGGTTATTAAGTGCCCCAGCAATCATTCGTTGCTTTCTGGCTTGCACTGCCTGCATCTTTTCTTCCACTGATCCCTGTTAACACCATGTAAAATRTCAGAACRTAATTTATACTGGCCCCCAARTGCCCAGACGTCCAGAAGTAGCTGATCCCAAATCTTTAGGAGTTGAGATGAATCAAGCAGGAAACTCAAGGTGGCGAAACGTATCAATAGAAAGAAAAAATCATCACCATCATTTTGGATATTAGAAATATGATATGAAAGTTTCTGACATCAACTATTAGCTTGGAAGAGGACTTTCTATTTGAGCTTCTGCACATAGAGGTTAGATGCAATATGGAAGAACGTGCACAAACGATCTTAGAGACCACTTTCATACGACACACTTCACTGTCATACGTTCACTTGAAGGAAAAATGCAATGTGCTTACTTTTACAATGAAGCGCTTGATTTTGACATCTTTTGTTTGACCAATTCGGTGTATCCGCATGATAGCCTGCTCTTCAACAGCCGGATTCCACCATGGATCCTACATAAAGAAAGACAGATTATTGCTAGACCATTTTAAGCAGAAAGATGACAACCAGAAATTTAGTAGGTGCWAAAGCATGGCCTGTAAATTTGTAAATTTCCATATGAGAGAAACTCACCAAAAGGAATGCATTAGAAGCAGAAGTGAGATTAATGCCTACTCCTCCTGCTTTGAGAGAGATAAGCATTACCTGCAAAATCATTGTCCAGAAGTTCAGTGGCCKTTTCTCTGAGACAACTCAAGGTAGAATCATATCATGGCGACCACTCTGAGGTGCTATCATTCTCTCACAAACACTAGGTCACGATAAACCGTTGTAATACCTGCGTAATAATAAATCTACATTACCTGCATAGTAATAAACCTGAAATCCATAATCCATGGAATAACTCATTTAATTTCTGAAACAAAACTCTCGAAAGATTAGCTAAAACATTAGATGGTCAGCATCTCACCAGGATGTCTCCTTGACTGCTAAAATCTTTCAGCACCCTCTCTCGTTGCTGCTGAGAGAGCGATCCATCCAGACGAACAAACTTTATTTTCTTCCTGGGGGCCATGGCAACACACAAGTAATTTTAGGGGGGATAGGGGCGCTGGGGTTGTGACGAAGCTGGAAATGTCACGAATGGTGTTTGTTGCAGAATAAGATGGGCTAACGAGAAAGAAAAAGGAATATTTTCAGAGCTTAAAGAGTACCCAAGTCAAACAGCCATGACGATAAAAATTACCTTTTCAAAGGTATTTCAAGGAGATCCAAGAAAGCAGTCCACTGGCTGAAGATCACACTTTTAGCGCCAGATGGCCGCAGTTCCTCAAGTTCTTTCATCAGTGCCGTGACTTTGCATGAATCGGTCCAATTGGCTTCCACGTTGACTTGGAAACGACTGTCAGAGGGTGCAGTTATAATATCTTGACGAGTCAAAGTTTGCCTGCAAAAAAATTCGAACATCAATAGCCTGAAACACGAGGTATGAGAGATTTGACATCCATTCACTGAAAAACAGATCGAATTAAGATACCGGATATGTACTCCGCTAGAAAATATTTAACTACCTGCAGATTGGACAGGGCCCACCCCCATAGCTTCGCCATGAAGCATATAAACAATCCCGACACATGCAGTGGGCACAAGGAGTGAGGACAGCATCTTCGACAGACTCCAGACAGATGGGGCATTCCCCCTTCTGGCCACTCTGCAAGTCCTTGACCACCTCTTCAACAAATGCCTTCGTAGGCCTATTCAGAAGCCCCTCTGGTCCTCCTTTCAGAAATCGTTTCGCTAGCTTGCCAAGATCCGCATATTCCTCCGTGTCACCACGGCTGCAAAAGACCCCAACATCCATTATTAGCTGTTGGATTTYACCAAGACCGATCTAAATAAAGTATGCCAATTCATAACGTCAAGCACACCTGAGCAAGCAATGAAAATACCTCATAACTAGAAAGGGATGGTCGCAACATTGACGGAGACGCAGTAGCAACTCAAGGATAGACGCATAGTTATGCAGCACCTTCCCTTGCTGAACGAACTGGTCAAACTTAACATTGATCGACTCACATACACCCTGCAGAAAAAGTTTGCTTGTCCCTAAGATTGGAAATTACTGGAAACAATCAATAAAATTTGATCAATTTTTCACAATTTATGAATGAGGATCCGCTGGATATAATCAATATCACGAGATTTGATCCTTCTGGTCCAGGAGGAATCGTTTTCGGATTTTCATCAAATGATCCTGGTGATAATCCATATTAGAAAGAATTGGATCAATTAAACCAAATGGCGAATATGAACTTACTTAAAGTCAACGACGATACTGGACATGAGTGAAAGGAYTGCTGGAGAACTGCGACATTTGCCTTCCACCTGAACTTGGCCTGAATTGACCAGAGGTATCAAGGAACGAGCCCAATCTCCAGGAATACGTCCAACCTGCTATTCCAGCTCATAAGAAGGTCAATATTAGCAACAATAAATTAGGAGGGAGGTACTCTAGTCTCACCTGGTAGTACTCGGCTAGCAGGACTCAGAGACAACTGTGTTTATTTCCACTTTCAGAAACGATGAAGTGGTAAGAAAATCCTGGTTGGGGAGGAAAACTTTACCTCTCCTGACCTCTGACAAGAAAACCGGACGATCTCAGTGGCTGCAGTTGCACCCTTGCCTCGTCCCCAAGGTCCCCTCCTAACATCTGCAGCACTAGCTGGCTTAGGAAAGTTGAACTGCAAAGAATCCCCAACTTGAAGCTTGGGACCCTTGCAAGTTGAAAAGCCCACAACTTCTGCTTCGCCAAGAAGAACCCAGTTACTGTCGGAGCTACTCCGATGTGCAGCAAGCGAGGAGCGTGGAAACAAACCAAGAGACTTCTTCGCAAAACGCTCTGAGATAATGGATAGATCAGGGTCGCTGGGAAACAGATCAAGTGACTTGACAGGGTCACGAGGAACAGTCGGCATCAAAGGCACAGCGGACAAGCCAGTGTCGCTTGGAAATAAATCGAAACTGGGAATGAGAGCAGGAGAGAGTCTTTGAGTCTGCATTGAACCAATAATATGACAATTAACACAAAAATTGAGCAAAAAACACTATCTTCGTTCCTCTTCAACACTAGTTCGTTTATCATCCAAGGTAGAGGATGCTGAAATCTTTAGGGAACTCATCCAGTCTCCCCACTCACTGACCCTGGTACAAATAGCAACTTCACTATTCTTCCAGTCCGTTGGACTCATTAGCAAGTGGTGTCAGCATGACTTGGCGAAATATGTATGATCACTGATCTTCGCATGTCATGGGGTTATCTAGCGGTTAACAAACCCCCCTTTTGAAATTGCATAAGAATATCATTAACCTAGTGAAATAAATTTGATCCCAGCAGATTCAGCTCATGCACCCAAAGATCTCTCCACAGTTCAGTAAATCTCCAAAGATTCACACTCTTATATGCGATACAATTCTTTAAGCGACTCAAATCCACTATATTCAACATCTGAAGATTCACGATTATGACGTGGAGCCGAATACAGTCTACCAAGACCAGACAACTTCCTGCATTAATTGAATTTGAACCCCAAGGTAAATCACATTTTTGCCACACCAAACAGTCGAAAAAAAGGCTCACGATACGTACACTCATGTCGTCGACAGGAGGCGGGGTATGAACACTCCCAACTGCAGGCTGGGATAGGTGTACAGCTTCCATTCCATTAATGCAAGCATTTCCTGGTGTGAATTTACGAGAAGGACTGGCGTCAGCGTCTGATCGAGCATGGTTGTTATTAGGACGCGGACCATCAGGGGCTGAGGGAGCTCTCGGTGAGGCCGAAATTGGCCTAGGTCTGGCTGTAGAAACGTTTTTCACACTTGCTGAATTTGAAGATCTTCCTGCTGGAGGTTTAGGGGCTGCTGTATGAGAAGGGAGACTCAGGCGCGAGGTTGCAGTTGATGTTTCCTCCGATAATTCCTCCGAGAGTCGCGTTTGTGGAAGAGCTCGAGGAGGAGGAGGAGGAGGAGGAGGAGCAGGTCGCCGTGGGGGTTTCGGCTTTAGAACAAAACTGGATTTGGGAGTATCGAAATATATATTCACAGCTGCAGCAACATCATTTCCTGCTAAGTGGAGAGCACGAATTAAATCCATTTCACTGGGATCCAAGCCAACTATAGCCCGCATTTCGGCAATGCTTTGCTTGCTGACCTGTTTTGCCATTTCTCTCCTTCGACCAAGATTACCTGAAGAATCACGAAATTCCAGAAACATCGTCAGTATCTCGACAGCAAAGCAAATTGCACAAACCAGTTGGAGCTACGATTGTGTCCACCTCGACATTTAACTAGCAAAAGCGACCATATTTCCAGTTTCACCAACGGTCAAGTMATATTCATTTTCTCATTCTCAATACAGTCTAACCATGCCAGCAATAAATGGCCAATGTTTAGATAATTATGTACGTTTCCTGCATCAGTCTCTAAATTTCTGAATTTTAGGGGCTAATTCTGATTCTTTATAGTAAAAAATCATACATTTGGCTGTTTGCCCCCAGAATACAATTAGCCAAAAACTTCTCACAGAAGTAATTGGCTACACATACAATAAAACAGTTTCATAGCCATGAGAAGCGACTTCATCACCTGATCTTCCTAGCCCGAAGGGGTCGCCGACACCTTGGGGCATGCTGCAAGATTACTACTTGACAGCCCGCGACAATCTCCAGGGGCCTACAATCCCCTCCCCAGAACCAGCTGCAATTCCTCCAAGACAAACAGCATCCACCAAGCCCTGACCACAACTCTCGTTCCACAGCTTCAAAAGCATATGCGGTGGCACGCCACAAGTCGACACAAATCTCCTCCACCCTCCAATTTCCTGCAACCACCTCCAAGAACCAGAGCCTTTTATAACAACATTCCGACTCAAGGAACCACTGGCACATTTCCAATTCAGAGCAGATAACTCTCTTTGGCAAAGAAACTGGGGGATTCCAGATTCAATGGGTGAGAAAAATTCAGCGATTCGTAACATTGCTGCTCCTCCTCACGTGCGTGTGGTGTTTGCTGGCAGATCCTGAGTCTGCCAAATTGGCCGATGGACGCAGACTCCGCTTGTAAGCCAAAGCCTTCACCAATCAAGCTCTCTTCGATTGTTCTGAAAGCAATATTAAAATTTAGCAATGGTTAGACATATGTTTTTGGAAACTCCTATTATGTAAGTCATGTATTCTTCTGGTCAAGCCTAGTAACTTAGAGGCCAATTCTATGAGTTTGATCTACAGTTTGGCCAATGTGGACCCCGTCGATGTTGCGATCGCCATCAACGGCTTAAATCCAGAGACCACTCTCGGTATGCACCCTCTCGACAATCTTGTGGACCCACCATCGCTTTTAAATGCGTCACTTCTTGCATGCCGGCGTTCTTCTATGCTTTTCCATTAAAATTGATCTACAAATGCGGGTCGTTCTGGACGTCAGCAGTGAGGACTTAGTATTGACTGTRTCGGTCTTGCAGGCAAGAGTGGTTTATCACTGCCATTGCTTGACTGCACATTGATATTTCTGTGTGGGAATTTGGAGGTTATGGCAGTTGTTATCGTATCTAAAACTTTCACAACTGGTGAGACGATGCTGAACTCGAAGACTATGAAGTCCTGGCTCATTGCTTCTTTAGGGCAAGTTAGCTCTCTTTGCTACCAGATCACCTCTGCCCCTCGTTCCTTTTGGGAGAAATCTAATAATTTTAATAGTACTGAGTTGTGTATCTAGCTCTCTCTTTCTAAGGATTTGGTGTCTAGTTYGAAGGAATGAACCCGAAGCTTTAAATTCACTTAAATTCTTGTATACCGACACAGAATTTACTGAAAACAAGCAAGAAATAAGCTAGAACTACATTTGGAGACTGATACTGAACAGTGCTCTGTGAAGTCCGACAGACCAAATTAGAAGCACTATGTCCAGTAGAATCCCCTGCATTATTTCGAAGTATCTTGAAGTGAATCTGCAATAAATCAGTCGTCTTGTTTTTGTTTTCTTCTCGCATTGAATCTATAGTAGGCTGAGAGACTCCGAATGATAGTTCTCTTCGTTTTAATTCTGCAGACCAGGCTGTGTCGCCAAGCACATGGTGGCTGTTAGTTCGAATTTGAAGGTGGGCACCTTTGCTGCTATTATACAATTAGCAAGGTTATCATGGCCTTGCAATCTCGCTATTACGAACTCTTGAATGCCATGTTAGCAACTTGATTTTTCCATGTAAACAGTGTCCAACTGTCCAATGAGCCATCACGCATAATTGAAGTCTATCATTCCTGRCTACTGAATTTGAAGGCAATGCATGTTTCTCAATATCATTGGAGATAGTGCATTGCTGGTGGTCAATCAGTCCTCAGTTGTTCATATATTTATGTCTGCAGCTTGTTAAGGATTTTGGGCTGAATCCAGACAATACATTTGGCTTTTGGGATTGGGTCGGTGGACGCTTCAGTGGTATGTATTGATTTACTGTCTTGTGTCCTTTTTCGGTCGATGTTCTTTGAATAAGTTTGTATGCTGAAGCTGTTGACCAGCATTTGAAGTTGTTGGAAAACCTTCTCATTTTGTTGGAATTGCTGAATGATCCGAAAGTTTAAAGAATTTTAAGTCTAAGTTAGCAGTACAATTTAGGCTTCACACTTTGAGTCTGCGGTCCCCTTGGACGCTGACTTGGCCATTTTGGCAGTCTGCAGTGCTGTTGGTATATTGCCGTTGGCTCTCCAGTATGGATTCCCTAAAATCCAGCAGTGCGTATTCGGTTTCCTCTTTATGCCAGCAAATTGTTCTTCGACTTGAATATTTTGAGCATCAATTAAACCCCAAATACTACGTCAGTCAGTTGCGCAGTGTTTACAAGCAAATAGTTCTAGTTGTTTGATCGTTCAGGTTTTTGGAAGGAGCGTGGAGTGTTGACTACCACTTTAAGACTGCTCCCTTGGAGGACAATTTTCCAGTAACTATGCTCTCAGAAATGCACTAACCTTAGAGTTGTTTGTCGTTGAAAACCTCATATAAATTTGTTGACAATTGGTTAAGAGCATATGTATATGTTTATATTTCCACAAAATGCAGTGTACCAATATAACTGAAGGAACATGTGCAGGTTCTGCTGGGATTGATCAGTGTATGGAATGTCTCGTTCCTGCGCTGCCCTGCACGAGTGGGTTTTGACCCACAGATTTCCTCCCTTAAGCCTTTCTTTGACATCTCATCAKAGCATGGAATAGACTTGGCATACTTGGGGAGAGATTTTATTTGAACTTGCCATAAACCTCACTCAGTGCATACACTTGGGATCCGTAGCCAGTTTTGTGGGAGGCAAAGGGAAATCAGCTAGAAAGGGTTAATAATGTTATGTTTGCATTATACCACGACCACGCTTACGGTCTTGCCTGCTTTCATCAACCACAAGGCAAAGCATGCTTGAAGCAGATTGATGGACATAATCTCGTTACAGTACGTGAACGTTCTCATTTTTTTTTTTTCGTTTTTGCAGGCTATATTGCCCTATTCTCAGGCACTGCAAAAGCTGGCTCCCCACATTCAGCAGGTAATAGGATACCCCTGGCCTTCAGCAAGAATTAGAAAACCACCGATGTTGCAAAACAATCAGTTATGTTTCATAATCACACACAAACATTTTAACCCCTCAATGCTCTCTTTTATTACATCTGTGATTTAGTGCCACAAACAGAATTTTATCTACCTTCATCTGCATTTTGCACTCCAAACTCAGTGCTCCTACTGATGTTAATCTTCTTTAAGATTGCAGCTGCTAGCACTTTATGAACACAGAATTGCAGTGCAAGGTTTTATTTGGGGTATTAACTCCTTCGACCAGTGGGGAGTGGAGCTTGGAAAGGTTCGTGTATTTGTTCTTACGACAATGTCCGTTTGTAAATTGATAGTGTTGCTGAAATTCATGTGCGCTCGTGTTGGGCAATTCATCCCAATCTGTTACCGAATTTGACAAAGCTATGGATTCACCAAACATGCATTGTTTTGACAATGTGGTATGACTGCCTATTTTACTTTCTGTGAAATAGAAAGTGATTCTTACAAAAATGATGGTGGAGATGGGAACAGAGTCTTGCAACAAAAGTGCGTCAAACTATGAACAAGGTCCGAACGAAGGGGGAGTGTGTATGTGGCTACAACTACAGCACCACTTACATGCTTAATCGGTTTCTTCAGGTACTTGCTTGTAGCTCACCTACTAATTTGCTTATCTGACTTGTCTGTACACCAAGGGAGAGAGACTGAGCAATGGGTTGAAAACTTGAAAAGTTCTAATGCCCAATGAAATTGAGAAATGTGTTAAGAGAAACATGACACTCAGTTATATATACTTCTATGTGGGGTAGATAAATTTAGTTACAGCTTCCTCTTGTTTCACTCATCATCAATCATGTAAATAATGCATAGTTTATAWRTACATGCTTCAAGGTATGGTMCTGACTTGTGTTACGGTTCGRTTTGAAAAGTAAATCTATGAMCGCTACWTCTATAGAAGACTAATTTAGCCAATTTGGGTTGTGGACCTTGCAGGGTGAGATCACGCTACTTCATGGACCTATTTCACTACACGTCAACTGACTCTCCAGCTTAAGACAAACAATTGTTTTTGCAAGAGTATTTTTGTTGTCCTAGTCTAAGTCCTAGTTCCTAAATTGAAATGAACATGCAGACTGCAGCCACTCTGAAATTCATTCAACCCTCGCTAACAACATTGCCTTGGGAGACACATATATGGTCATTTAAATGCACTCTCAGACATGTTCACGTCTTGACAAGTGGAAGTTGTCCAATTAGTTGTGTATGCAACATGACAAATACGCAGTTCATAGAGTGTTTAGTTAGACTGTAAGCTAAGCTAAGGGACAGAGCCTCTCGTAGATAAGTTGCTTAGTATTTTTTCATGTAAAATTTTTCTGGGTTTAAGCACCTGATGACTGAAGAAACTCTCCCTTGCATGTGTTGTGCAGCACATTGTGACACATGTGGGATCAACAACGAACCCAAAGCTCCTCATAATGAGTTCTTTAAAGACGAGTGTGGGGGTGGCAACAGAGGCAGAGGACCGGGTCGGCAAGGGCAAAGAATATAAACACCGTCGTTTTGTCACCAAAGCCAGGATTTGCTGGCAGGGGTATATTGACTGCCTAACATGCCCTGCTAAATAGTATAATGCTCTCTGAGATGAGACTTGGCTCCTGTAACTAACAACCATGTCTTCACCCGGCCTCTTTAACCCTGGAATGCTTCAGAGGACTCATAAGTGTGATGAATGACTTTCAGAGTTTTTGCAAGAATGAGGAAACCAAATGTTCATCATGTTAGAAGGTAATTTTATGGCTAATGATCATGGTCCATCGYTTCAGGATTAATGTTACAACTTAGGTGTCCAAGATGAATTGACCAAATTGCAGATTTTTTTTTCTTTTATCATTGTGTCAATGTATCACATTTAAGAAAACACCTGGTGTAAATTGGTATGAGAAGGAATCTTTAACACCTTGGTTTGCAAGTTGAGTTTGCAAGTTTCTCAGCCAATGAAGCATCGTCTTCACATGTGAAAATGTCAACGTTTTAACCTCACTACACTAATGATGGTAAATAGTATTACCTACACTAATTCATTTAAAACAACCATAAGTTTTTACTCAATGAAATTTTTCACCAACTATAGGTACAAAGTTTTTCCAACTATATTACTATTAGGAACCATGAAAATTATTCATGAAGAGTAAAAACTTATAGCATTTCTAAAATAGTTAGTATGGGTAACACTATTTACCATCATTAGTGTAGTTTAGTTTTTGTTGACATGACTTTTTCACACTTATCAAAGTCCTTACCATCACAATCATTTGTATGCAACTTCGTGTGACATTAAGAGAGTGATGTGAGAAGAAAGAGTCAAGTTTTGAATTGAGGAATACATCCATCTAGAGGCTTTGGTGAAACAATTGAGTAGGTAGAAGAGGTCTTGGTGTCTTGGTTTGGTGTTACAAAATAGAATAAAAATTAACCCTATATTGATGTGGTGACCTAATTAAAAAGTGTTTGATGGATGACAAAGAATCCTTCTTTGTAAGGCAAAAGTGTAGATGTTCATCTTAGCACTAGAAGAAAACTACGTTGGTCTCCACAAAACCATGTGGAAATGGTTTTTTTGAGTTTCTAGTTTCCAACGCCAAATTTGGCCTTGGAATGCAATAGAACGTGTTGGAACACATTTTCCAACATAGAATTTTGTGTTGGAAACTAGGAACTCAACAAAAGCAATCCCACATGGTTTTGTGAAGATCAACGCAATTTCTTTTAGTGTAGGAATAAATTTTGTATGAAAAGGGGAGTTTTTGCACAATAGTTTGACTTCCAATGAGTGCTCTTGGGTTTTTTAAGTAAATGATTCACACAGGACAAAATAGGATGATTTCATAGTGACGAACCCAACATTCCAAGGTTAACCCTTGGAAGCCACTATTTAAGACCCAAGTTGTCCAAATGGATGATTTCATTGTTCACAAAGAAGGCCCCTATTGGTCCAATAACTCGAGCATTTTGGTGACTACCTTGATCATGGGGGCCCACATCCTTCAAGCGTTAAAAGAGGTTAGAAGTGTCCTCAGTGTCTCATTTCCTACCAAAAACTGTGAAAACCACCAAGTGCTTATACCCATCAACAATCCTGATGTATCTTGGTTTTCCATGCTAAAATTCATTTAAAAGGTAAACTCTGCAAACATGCTATGAAATGCTGAAAAATCATAGAACCAACATCTAAAGTAGTCCGCCTGCAGGACCACAGCTGATGATAATAAAATATCATTTGAGTACGTGAGAATCTTCTAACTTACTCTGCCATCGACATGCCTTTACAATGGATGTTTACCATCCTACACTCGCAATCCTGTTCAACAAGGAAATTTTGTCTACGCAACCTCTGACAGTGAAGGTGATTCATCCCACGCACTCAGTTGGTATGCAGGTGTAAGAATCAAGAGGTGATTACCAGTTGAATTTACAAGGAAATGGTCTTCTCTCCAAGCTGTGACAGAGACCTGGGCTACAATGAACCAAGGAAGTGATCACGAGGAACACTTGCAAACCGTTTAGTGATTTTTCTTATAACAGGAGAGGTCAGCTTTTGAATCTTTGAGTTGAGGAAATTCTTGAAGTCTCCTCTCTTGATATCAAATCTCCATAAAATTGAATGCTGCATAATATTGGACTAGTACCTGAAGACCGATATGCAAACGTATCTATATGACGAATCGGTAACATTGCAAGACATGAAACTTCTAAACTGATCAGACGAATCTCCATCAATCTACGAAGGAAGCACAGTAAAAGAGGTCATCAATGYYGGCTTACGGCCTTTRTTYCTGCAGTTTAGCTCAGTATACTCGTTGATCTTGAACTAAAGCCAGGGTGATTTTCAAAAAAATGAAGTGTTCGCAGCACGCAATATCACTTCAAATAACCCCAGAGTGCACCAAAGTCCAGATCTGATACCAACATCTAGGAGTCGTTCGTTCATCAAGTACATTGGGGAGTTTTCCAACCATCTGGGATAGGCCCAACATCTTGTATTACTTCACGATGGCATGACCACACGAGCTTTATTGCTTCAGGAGTCCCAATCCCTGCTCCACGAGGGTCTCCCGCTGGACCAAACCTTTAAGCAGAGAACAGAATGCACAGTTAAAAATAAAGCCCACTGAGGCCTTGACATCAGGCATACAAAACATATAAAACAAGGATGATATTATATGCGGTAAGAAAATATACTCCTCGAGCATTTATTTAGAACTATCCAATCACTGGACCACAAATGGGTTATGAAATTTGAGCGTGAAAGATTAGTGCTGTAGCGGAGGAAAAGAATTAGCACCAATGATTCTGGGGTGCGCCAGTTGTACGAGCTCGGATCCCAGCATAAGTCGTCCCATTTACAGTGTTGCTCAGTACTTCCTGTAAATTGATAAAATCAAGATAATTTTAATTCATAGCATTAGAATAACTTGAATAACTATTGACATCTGCAGTACAAAATAAATCGATCTCTTGATATAGGAAATTTTCAAGAATCTGGTAGAAGATGAGTATTTTAACCTGTAAGAACAGGACGTCATTAGAGACAACTGCAGCAGTGAGGTGTGCATGCATGCGCTCACAAGCCTCAAGAACGAGAGGAAGATCTTCATCCTTGTATTCAGTTAGTATCTGTAAGAAAAAGGGCGCAATTAGAGAGTAATCACTGGACCAACATCTGGAGTTAATATGGTAAACGGTTCGTGACCAACTAAAGATTCATATGTTTTTGTGCTTGTATCTTCATACTCATCCTCATCCAATGGATGTAAAAAGGTCTAAAATCCTTTTTGACTGATTGTTTATGAAGGACCATGACCACTATGCTCAGGTGAACACTCTACTATAATCAAAAGTTGCAGCATATTAAGAAGATAAGAGTATTTGTTGCCTACTCACTTGGAATGGACCAAAAATCTCGGTAGTAGCAAGAGCAAAGTTTTCTTCATTCCTTAAAATCTCCTTCAATGGAACAAAGACTGCTGTAGGCTCCATAGCACCATACACATCAGGGATGGAATGGTTTGTCAAAGGCTTTCCCCCAAATTCAACACGAGCGCAAGGGATCGCCAATAAGTTCTCTATATGATCCAACATTCGCTCAGTTGTCACCTGAATGCATACAAAAGTGCAAACTTAAGGATTTTAATTTGTATCTGCAGGAATATAAGAACCAGAAAGTCCCTCACTTAGCAAGACATTATCAGTGTGCTTGGTTAGATAGCAGGTTTTGAAGTGGGAATGCTACAAMCTTGTGAGAAAATACAATATTGGATGAATTCATGTCATCAAAAGCAAACTTAAATGACTATAGCCTAATTGCAATTTACGGAATGCAGCGTGAGCTCTTTCATGACCTCTAACAGAATACAGCCTGGGATCCCACAGAAATTACTATGACATAGATTGAATGTGTAACACGTGTGCTATAGTTTTGATCAGTGACAAGTGTGAAGGGTATTCCAGAGTGTTGTATTAAAAGGTCATCTTAAAGAGGTCGGTGTGTAGATCACATCAAATAAAGTTACAGACGATACCAGACCTTCGACTTGCAAMAATGYAARTTACGAACTACTGCAGTCARAAAGGAAACCAAATAAAAGGAAACAAGGKGAGTACCGTTAAAACAGGGCCAACGGAAAGGTCATCCAGCTTCCGTCTTGAAGCAAGTTTCTTCAACTTCTCAACAAAATTTTGCTTCGCCCAGTTCTGCAACACAAGTATCACGAAATATTACAGACATGAACATCTCCCAGACGAGTGAATCGACTTATAAATTGCTTTCACAAGACAATCTCGTTAATGTGGAGAAAAAATCTTGATGGAACAGATTTTGATAGAGGTGTTTCTGTATTGAGTTATAAAAAATGATTCCATAAATATCGTGCAGGAATTTGAAGACCTCATGCATGAACAATATTGACTGAGCAGAGCATTTCTGTCCACTGCAAGCGTACGCGTCTTGGTCACACACCCATGCTACATAGTCCTCCTGCCATAGAAAACACTYACACTCTTTATATCATAGAAAAAAGGTACACAAGTCCGTCAGCTCTCCTTCAATTGCAAATAATAAAGCCATATCTTAACACTTCTCTGCTTTAGAGTTTCTGGATTTATTTCATGTCTAGTTTTAAATCATAAAAAATCATCCCCATCATARGTAATGCTGGATGTTAACMAAGCCCACCAAATTGCCGAARTAACTCAGAATAGATCGCCCAAATTTTAACCTTACAAGATACGGAAGATAAGTGATGAAAGAGTGACTTCTTGACTCACATTCTGCACGTCAGGACCAAGTATTTTCCAATCAAACCCCGCATCCTCTAGCTTAACGCGACCCTTCAACTCTACTGCCAACTTCTCAGCGACTTTTGAGCTCCCGGTGAAYAGTGTCGTCTTAGGCTCCGCCTATKTGCCATCCCATTTTGATCAAAAAWCTCCAAAAAGGTCCRGCATCCGGAACAAGCAAAAACTAGTTGATAAATATGCATGGGTGGTCAAAATTGAGAAATTCAACCAGAACAAGTTCGACGCTKTTTTTCTGATAAACACTTTGCATAACAATACAGAGAGCGTCACATGAACATACAAAGGAATATGCAAAATAAAGACTAGTGCAAAGTCTGGCATCGTCATGAGGCTGACCTCAAGAAGAAGTCTGTTCATAACTGGACCGTCWGAGTTGATGAAGTCCATATCAATCAGCGGCATCCCGCATTCGTGCAAAAGCCTTATGAACTGTTCCATGACAATACTAACCTGCACACAAAAAGCGAAGAGGACTACGTCAAAGACTCACTTCACGATCAAAGGATATATAAAGGAAGTCAAAAAGTATTAATTCTATTACTCCCGCACACWTAGGAAAAAGCAATGCCTCGAAGATTAATTCCAGAAATGTCAACAAGGAAAATCTGGCAAGCAAAAGATGCCATTGTTGAACTACGCAACCCCCCAAAGTCSATGATGCGCAAGAGTTTCAGTAACAACCTTGCTGTCGACCTTCAATATTGGTTTATTGCCCATAAACAATGCACCCAAAACTTGTAATGCTGGAATTTCAAGTGGGAAGTTGAAAGGGGTAATAATTGCTACCTAGCAAGCCCACATTAAACCACAGTCAGCTCTACCATGAACATCACAAAAGTCCCTAACAACTAATTATTAATATCAATATTGTTGATAGATTATTTTAGAGTGCATTACATTCAAACTCTTATATTCAGTATTGAAAAAATGACAAAATCGTTTTTATATGATAAAAATCTTCAAATAMTATACAAAGATGATGAAATTAAAGTGCTCATTAAATGTATTTTTGAACTGTTGCAATTAAGTGGGGTAGAAGGAGGCTTAGTGACGGGCGATTTACCTGTCCATCAACTGAAAACACACTGAACTACAAAATTAGCACCAAAGCTATTGACAATMAATGGGTGGGAGCATTTGTGAGGTGAGGATAAAGAGGTTGGATTATCAGTCGGAAAGGATTCAAATATGAGATTATGTTGATCAATGTAGTCCAAACTTCAAGTACGATAGCACAAAATACGTTTGATTTCTCAAAAATTTGAAAAGTGAGTAGGTAGATTCTAGAAACTTACTGGACCATATGGCCATCGCATGCCAGTRCTTTGTTGTCCTAAATGGTTCCCTGGAACAGCAAAGGACCTGGCCAAGAAGCGAACCTATTCCAAAGCATAAAAGAAGAATAAATTCGAGTCTAGACTAGTTCAAGATGAAATGAACTTCTTAGGTGATCTGATCTTCCAGAGTGATAAATATAAATGCATAAGTGAAAGTGATTCTTGGGCATTTAGCAAGGAAWGTTGTCTTAGTTTGTAGGTGCTGTCAACAGGAACGCAAACTGTCATGCTCCAGATTCCAATTTTACAACAAATTGAACAGACACAGGAATATAATGTCGAAACAAAAACCACAATGCTTTTGAAACTGCCCACAATGCCCATTTCCAGGCAAAAACACATCATAATTTCAAATTTTCAAGTGCAATCAGAAGGCAGTGTGTCACATACCTGATCACCAGAGAAGTTCTCAAGAAATTTTTGGGTGACAGTGACCTCGCCTACAGCCTGGAAAAAGCTCTTTGGAGACACTCGTTGGATAAGACGAGCAAAGAAGGTCTCAACCTGCAACATGAGAGCACATGCTATCATTAAGCTATTCTACTAGCATAATTGGTCTCAAGCAAGTATGCTATCCATTCACCTGTGAAGTGGCTACGGATAACATTGTAGATGCATACGGGCAACAATTAACAATGTCTGAAAAGCTTATACTTCTTGCATAAGATGTATCACTCTATTCTGTGAAATGGCAGTGGAAACATTATTAGAAAAAGACACATGGCATTGTATCACAAACAACACTCAATRCAAATTTTAGACATAAGCTATTCATTATAAGAAAATGCTTACATACGTCCTAGAAACAAATGAAGAACAAAACCTGAGGTTGTTTCAGCACGTAAGCTGCCTTGGCCACAACCTCTCCGTACAGAAGGTACCTGCAAGAAAAAGTAAGGAAAAACTCCAGAAAACTGCGGTTCCTCGCCAACTTCAATCACGTTACACACATTCCAGTGCATGAATACGGACACTTCCTGTGCATTACATCGTAAACAGGGCATTCACTCTACTTTTGGCATGTATAAGGGAACAAGGATAGTGTGAACAGGATGGACAAAAATTCATGCAGACTGAGATGTGTGGAAAGGTTGCACAAGCCSATTTTCCAATTATTCGTAGTCAAATAGGAATCCATTCTTAGCCAATTAGGAAACTAACTGTAATACGTCACCACGTGACGTGATTTTCACTGAGTATAACACACCTTTCRGGATTTTTGAGTGGATTGTGTAGACCAGACTTCGGGCATGCCCGCAAGCTTTGTACAAATGGCTGGCATRACAAAAGCATATTCACACAATTAGATAACAGCCTAGCAACCGCCACATCAAGAAGTGTTTTGAACCAACCTTGTACAACTAAAAATCATACATGCGTAACTGAACTCGGAAAGACACTATAACCTCTCCGAGATGTCCACGATCCTAAGGCCAGCAATGAAAGTCGCGAAAGCTTAAGAAGCGTACCGATATCTCTTCAAAAGAAGTGTCTGGGACAGATATGAACCTCTCYCCATTGAGAGGGTCCAGCAGTTTGATCGAATTTGAAGTCTGCCGCCACTCTCCTTGTACTGCACACGTTCCAACAGGATTTCAGATGTTCTCAATTTCCAGAAAAGGGAGTAGAAAAACATAATAACCTCATGCATAGATCAATTCTTGATTTTATATATCTCTTCAAACGACATGCCTCAATGATTCACCACCTCATCACGGACTTGTAACCTCTGTTCTACACAACTGGATGGACAATGCTTACCAAGGTTGTGCATCTGGTGCTGCTGTGCTCCGGATAATTTTTCAGCATCGCAGGTTGCAAACGAAAGAGAWGAGTCACGGGCCCTGGACAAATAAAACAGCCAAAGTCTCTTGAATAAAGCGAGAGTCTACAGAGACACCAGTGAAAAAACAGAGAAGTCAAGCAAGTGCCAGGTCCAAAAGAAACGAAATATCTAGGTCAATTGAGCTCAYACCTATCATCTGTCAACATGGCCGCGTCGCATTGCGTCACAGACGAAGATAAGCAGCGAGTTGATGCTTTCCCAACCAGCATTCGACTCCGTGAATTGAATTGCCGCAAAGTGGCTTTCACAACGCACCGCTGCATCTTGAGCAGTAGACCTGCCACTCAGTAGTGACACTGTAAGCCAAAATCCTGCAATTGCACGACGGACGGCTATGGCCTATCGGATTGTATGAGAAAGACTCCGTGAGACGATTTGTGCCTGAGCGTTCACTCGGTGGATAGGGTTTGCTGCAGGGCGATCGGGGAGAGAATCTTGGTGATTCCAAATGTTACGCGCATTCGGGAGATCCGGCACACAAAGAATTCTCCTCTTCCTCCTCTAAGGCCAAGGCGCAGCAGGCGAAGATAGGTTTGCAAACAGCGCAGGTCGGAGTGTTGCTGACGAAGGAAAGAGCACAGTTCGGACGAACTACTGTGATTAGGATTTCGCGGATCGGACGGAGTCTCCGACGAAGATTAGGTGCCAAATTGCGGGGTTGGAAGTTGAGTGTCACGATGAGCATGCAAACTACTTCAGCTCTGGTTATTCCCTTCCCGCTTGTTTCGGGCGAAAGGTCCGTCGTGGAGTTCCACACTTCCACAGCTGCAGCTGCACGGTAAAGGGAAACTCGAATCAAGGCTACGACTGGCACGGGTATCCGATTCGTCGTCCGAAACACACTCAGTCACGCACACGTCGATTGGTGAGCAGCGCTTGTCGAAGGAGGAAGAGTTGGATTTGAGTGGAAAGCACAAGCTAGTGAGTCAGCTCTGTGCCAGGGATAATGCCGGTAGAAGAATCTTTTGATCATGTCTGATTCATCAGAGCATGGCCATCCTTAGGGGCTAGTATCCTAGGGTTTGACACTCTTCAAATGCGGATGAAAAGTACGCAGAGCAATAAACCATGCCAACGAACTGGGCCCCGCAAGTTAGATTTACCACTGGGGAAAATGCAGGAATGTTTTATTTTTAGCAAAAAAAAAAATTTGCAATTTTTGAATTCAAATTTGCATTCAGAGACCCCAAATTAGCTAGGGGGACTAGTGAACATACCCAAGTGACGACCCAATCTAGGGGGCTTTTATTTACTTTTACCCTCAAACATTATCGTGCGGGCCCACTTCGTTGGCACGATTTATTGCTCTGCGAAAAGTACTACTAGTCTTTTGGCTTGTACACATGAATACGGGTGAGGGCTGGACTAAACGTTGGACCTATTAGTCAGGCCCCACCTATGCAATCTCTGAATTCAAATTTGCATTCAGAGAGCCCAAATTAGCTAGGGGGCTAGTGAACATACCCAAGTGATGGCCCAATCTAGGGGGGTTTATTTACTTTTACCTTCAAACATTACCATGCGGGCCCACTTCGTTGGCACGATTTATTGCTCTGCGAAAAGTACTACTAGTCTTTTGGCTCGTCCACATGAATACGGATGAGGGCTGGATTAGACGTTGGACCTATTAGCCGCGCCCCACTTCAAATTGGTTTGTAGTTTCGTGGAAATCGTTCCTCGGTCCTATCACAACTAGCTCGTGTAAAAAAACCCCACCTATCTACAAGAATTTTTGTTGAATAGGTGATAAAAGGATGTTGCCAGAGTGAAATTGCTAAGTTTGGCGTTGCTTCTTTCACCTCTATGGACAAAACATGAGTAACAAAAATGGTGAGGGCTCAGGTCGAATAAAATATGAGGGTCACATTGTAAGGGTTGGGTAGAGCAAACCCACATTTATGGGCCTTCATATCCGACATCGTACGCTCTTCGTGAGCTTCATGTGCACAGTGCTTTTTTCTGGAGACTCAATCGCGGTGTGTCAAGGAACTAAATGGCCATTGAAACCACTATTCATCTTAAGCAATTGCTTTATCCTTTATTCTTTTTGATGAGTGGTCATCACGAAATCATAGTGAAATTAATTAGGTTGCCCCTCATTAACCCTTTTTTTGGGCACCATAGGGCCAAATTGCACCATTTCAAAATAAACGTCTACTTTCTTCCATATAAAAGTAATCTTTTTTCACCAGATAATTTTCATATCTATCAAAAATGTGGATGAAGTAGTCAAATTTGAATGAAAAAGTGCCTGAATACAATTGAAAAGTATTCTTGGATCTTAAAGATGGATGAATGTAAAAATACAATGTTACAAACCTCTCAGGGCTTACAACTTCTAATCACAATAGACTCGAAATCCAAACACAACATATATTTATTAACAAGAACTTTCGTAAGGAACTCAAACCACCCGACCATAGAGAGAGATCAATCTCCAAAGAGAAGAGAGTCTCCTCACCCCCGAGCTCCGTCTTATATAATAGAGACTATCAATAAAGACTATTAGTCTTTATTATAGACTAGGACTACTTTTTCTATCTTTATCTTTCTATTCTTGGTTCTATCTAGAACCATCCATTAAAGTAAAAGTCCTAGTTACACTTCTTCTATTATATCTTATCCAATCATCTCTTATCTAAATCTTGATCTTCTACTTGGAGTTATCTAACTCCAAGTTCCAACACCCTTGTGTTTATCATGTGCACTAGTCATCCAAGTGCAGTTGTTTAACTCCAATGCACAAATCCGCCATCTGGAGATACCTATCTCCAAGCAATCTCTACTTATCCACTAGTGCACATTTCATCATGAATTAGTTCATCCATCAATGCATTTATCCATCAAAGGTCATGACCAAAAGTCATGACCCAATCATCATCTTTTTCATCTGCCAATGCATTCATCCATCCAAGATTGTGTCAAGGGTCCTGATACACCACATTTTAAGTGATTGCCATCCTGGCACTTTCTCAAAAAGTGTAAAAAAGGGTTTTCCCTCGCTAATTTCTCAATATTCTACACTATATTAATCCCTAAAGAACCATTTGTTCCTTTGACGGACAAGATAGATTTGGGGCATGTAACTACAGTCTCAATTTTTGTCCTGATTTTTTGAAACTTTTTTTGATGATAGAAAAAACTAATTATCTCCATAGGAATATAATTTTTTTTTAATTGATGCTCAGGAACAAAAGTTATGCCCAAAACAACTCAACACAAGGAAGAGGGGGGGGGAGAGGGGGTAGCAAAAAAAAGTTTCAAAAAATTTGAACTTTTATTTTTTGAATTTTTCTTGTATTTTATATTTTTGTCTACATGAAAATCATTGATTCATTCCATTTGGATTTGTTATGAGAAAATTATGGACAATCTTGTTTTTCAAGCAATTGGAGCATCTTCTTGAAAAAATAACTTGTAGGGTTCATTTCTAAATGCAATTTTTACAATTTTAAGAAAAAAAATGTTCTACGTTGTTTAGTTTGCTTGCTAGAAAAATCTCAACATTGTGATGAGTGTATTTTAATTCCACCGCAGAGATATTAATAATTTAGATTTTTCTTCTATCTTGTATCTATTCCTATAATTAACAATTTTTTAAAGTAAAAAAATTTAGTTTTAAAAAAAAAAATTCCCCCTAAGATTCTCAATTCAATTCTCCACTAGAAAGATTTAAAGCTCAAAAGTCAAATAATCTAGTCTTGCAACATGCTGCAAAACCTGCTTTTTCCACTTTAAATGCAAATATCTTGAAATTTGTGCAGTCAAAAATTTTGAAATTTCTTCCACACATCCTCATACTAGTTAGGTGTAAAATCCTACAATTAGATTTGCAAAAGAAACTATTTCCAATTGTTTTACTCTTTGCTATAGAAATGGCAGTTTTGAGTTTTTTTCACAAAAAAAAAGCCTTGAATCTTCAGGGATTAAGGTAGAAACACCCATAATCGTCATTGTACCCATAACCGTCACTAGAGTTCCCTTAAATTTTCTCCAAAGGTACCTTGCCATGCTTAATTGTGGTTGGTGGCCTCTGTTTTTTTTAGATTTTGGTGCTAGAATCAAGGCAGATTTACTAGAGTGCAGTTTAGGGTGCCCTAGGAAGGTCTACTTTGAAAATTCATAGAAATTAGATGCCTTTTCCAAAAATTCTATTTTTTTTTTAAATTCATGATTTTCAATTGCTAATCTAGAAAAAATATTTTATGTAGAAAAAGGTGCCTCCATCTCTGTTGAATTGCTTATTTTGACGGTTATGGGTGTTGCTACCTTAACCTCTAAAGATTTTTTACTATATTTTCACCAAAAACGCTACAACACTACCATTTCTAATACAACTACCAATCAAAAAAAAACATTTTTAGACACATGTAATTGTAGGATCTTGTAGTAAGCTAGTTTGAAAAAATGTGGAGAAAATTTCAAAAACTTCTACCTCATAGATTGGAAGATATTCATGTTCGAATTGACATAAATTCATTTTTTGACCTTTTGAAATTGGATAGCAACACTTCACAAGGTCACATTTGTATGGCAAAATGTCCAAAATTGTGGTAACTCTTCGGATTCATTCTTCATGACAACTTGGCTACTTGCTTGAAAATTTTCAAATCATTTGGAATTGTAAGACATATAAGACAAAATCGATAAGTAGAAAAAAGTAGAAAATGATGCCAAACACTAAATTGTTGTTAATTTAGATATGGAATTGAAAACACCATTTCTAGGGGTTGCAATGTTGTAATAAGAAATTTACATCCAATCTTTATATTTTTTTTCAAAAATTTCAAAAATTATCTTAAATAAAGGACTTCAAAGTTTATTTCAAAGTAGAGATTCCATAACTATATGCTAACCAAAACTACTCATAACTTTCATCTTATCAATCAAAAATGGAATCATTCAAAGCTTCAATGTATATATAAATCTAAAAAGCAATTTTAAGTTTTTATTTCTTGAAAATTTTGATTTTTTCATAATATATTTGACTTGTCCGAGCTACCCAAAGATCTTAGAAAACTACATATCATGCAATAACTTTTTTTTATCTATGTAATCAAAAATTATGAAAATTGTTGGGTTTTAAAGCTTCTCCTTGGACCACATGTTGTGTGAAAATTTCAAAGAAAAATTTGCCAAAAAATGTGATGTTGCTAAAAAAACACAATTTGTTCCTTTAGGGATTAATATTTATTGTTTCTCTACAACAATGCACTATTTTTGAATTGTATATTGTTGTAATTGGGGCTCATGAACCTCCATGTGTACAAACACAAATATTTGAAGAAATACTTATTGGCTTTGATGGCTTGTAAAATAACTTTTTTGAAGTAAGGCAACCTAATTTTGTAGACTATGTATGTGACGTATTTGATGAGCAAGGGTGAGGTACAAGAAATAGAGGGGCCTTCAAAATCTCGGAGAAATCACTCCTTGTAATTTAAGGTATACACTTGAGTTAAGAGGTTATTTGATGTAGGACTATTTACCTTGATTTTTGTATTTGAGTTGACCCTATTTTTACATTAAAAACTATTACTAGCATATTTCTAATACCCTATAATTTTTTATAAATTCTTCAAATGTTTTTTATAGTTGGGCTAGTTTACATCTAAAACTTATATGTCTGGTTTTTTCATATACATACACAATATACACTATAAGACCAATGTCTTATATTTATACTTAAATTTTTTTTATATATGAGGTGCTAGTTCCATAATACAATTTTACATAATAATAAATAAGAATGTGCAATTCAACCCTAATTTTGGATCTTTCTAAATTCTAAGCCATGTATTTTAATCAATCCAATATAGAAAGGAACATGCAACATTGCATGAGTATCAAACAATCATGACATTCAAACCAAGTATGAAGATGTGTTATTGTTTTAAGTTGATTGTTCTTTGAATATTTGTCAATTGTCATTGTTTTAACTCCTAACGGCCGAGCTCATGTTTACTAAGATTGAGACCTTTTCAATTCATTCCCACCAAACCATCATCTAAAAAGAGATCCACACAAATTGGCGAGATCCATTGGTAGTGAAGACAAATCTAGAGCTAGAGTGAAAATGACACGTCCTTTGACCGTACCATTGAAAAGATTATTATAGTCAAACAATGAGATCTTTCAATTTGGAGGGGCCATATTTGAGGAGTTGGGGCGGTGAGGGATTAAGACTCCACAAAATATCAAAAATGTTACAAAAGCAGTAACATGAATCCCCCAAAAGCAATATCATCAATCTAACAACCAAAGCAAGTCCTATTCACCTTGTACTAAAACACAACACCAATAAAACAGTAAAATAGCTAGTCCAAAGTCCTCACTAATCCTATGCCCCATAGGAGTGAAGGTACCTCCAAACCTAAAACATTTATTTAATGGATCTTTATAGGAAGACAATCCTTTGTCATACATCCTTCCACTATAAGAAAAGAGAGGTATAAATGACTTATTCACAATGACTTCACCAACAACAATGATTGTAAAATAGTCATTTTGCAATCATTTTGCAATCATTGTTGTTGTTGTAGTCATTGTGGACAAGTCATTTATACCCCTATTTTCTTGTCGTGTTCATTATAGATTTACAAATCAATGTTTTTTTCGTAGAACAATAGATTCTTAGATGCCCTTACATTGTTGGAATATTGACACTTTCATAGACAAGCTGAAATTATCTAACAATAGTGACAAATTAATAGAATTATGTTATCCAAAATTTACACATTTCTGAAAGAAAATTTTCAAAAAAGTTATAAAGGACAATTTGGTATATAAAATCCCCAACATTTATTGGATTGTGCACATTTTATCCTCCGCACAAAATTATTTGCCTACACATACTCACTATACTAAAAAMTATTTGTACAACTCCTATCTGTGAAGGCTAACTTATTAATAAAAATTCCTACTATATGATATTTTTACATACCCTATTTTATATATATTAGAGGATGTAGCATTTTATAGACCCTATAGTAGCTCTAAAAATTATATAAAATTTTTCCCCTTTGAATTAAATGAACCCTACTTTTTAACTCACGTAGTTTTCTAAAAATTGCGAGTAATCTCCTCGGGTTCAAAATTAAATGGAAAATTGAGCATGGCAAGTAAGGGTGGCCATGTTATTCCAACTTTGAGTTGATAAATCCAAAATTGAACCCTTGGAGCCGACAAAAATAGGGTTAAAGTAGGACAATCCTTCTT
This sequence comes from Pleurozium schreberi, assembly GCA_006891605.1. NCBI lineage: Eukaryota > Viridiplantae > Streptophyta > Bryopsida > Hypnales > Hylocomiaceae > Pleurozium > Pleurozium schreberi. The sequence continues at coordinate 249,592 of VACF01000752.1, read as the reverse complement.
GTTGTCATTTTGGTGGTTGCACAAATTTAGATTTAGTGGCATTAACAAAAAAATTGTAATAGAATTGCAAATGAAAAGAATTTTTTTATGAATTTTAGACTATTAATTTTTGAAGAAAAAAAAAATAATGCAACTTTTCAAGGCAAAAGCATAGGGCTTACCATTGTTGTTTTTAGAAGGGGCTCTCTGCACCAATTTCAGGCCAATTAAGACTCTAACTTGAGTCTTTTAGACCGTAAAAGAACAAGACCTATCACCAAGGTAATTTGCCAAAATAGGTGCATTTGTCATTTCAAATCTTCAAAGTCATTTATTGGCCACTTTTGGCCTCAATGTCATTTTCAAAGTTAATCTTCCAACACTACAGCAATCCACAAAGCGGCCTTTAAGGTTGTAGAATGGAAAAAAAACTTAGGCATGGTGGATTTCATTGAATTCATAAAGTCGGCATGACCCTTGGACCCAAGTTCCAACTTCCAACCTTTCCAACCCAATTCTACATTAAGTGGTCATAATGCAAATCCTTATAGAATTTTACAATCCATGATGCAACAAGCACAAGTGGAATTAGGACTAGTGCTCACATGAGTTCCAACAATTTGGAAAATGTTTCTTACATGCACTCATTTGTCTTCTCATTGACAAGGAAAAAATACACTAGTATGAATTCAAAAGATTCTTTTTGAGCAAATTAATACAACACAAATGGATTTTTCCAACTAAATATGAGTATTCTTTTCTTTTGTTTTGTTTTTAAGAGACAAAAAATTTGAACAAAATAAGTGAAGAAATTCTTATTAAAAAATGCGTAAAAATTCTAAAAATTTCACCACTACTATATATAATAGTCTTGAAGATCATTGTATCAATTAAAATTTTATATCATTTTATAATTAAAAAATCAAAAGACTTTGGTCATAGACTTAGATCAAATTGTAATGGAATATCCAATTCTAGATGTTTTACTAATATAAGTAGAAACTAGACTCAATAAGCTTCATTTCATCAATTGGGCTTGAATTCAAAAAACATTTTTTTAATGCCTGAAATTCAAATCAAGAGCACGGATGTAAAAATTACCAAATACACTACAAGAGCATCTTTTGTCACCCATCTAAATAAAAACATCTTTTTATTTAGATAGATCAACAATATCTATATAAGGCAATTTCTATCACCATGCACTACAAGTACACTCAAAAAAATCTATATAAAAATGGATGAATCGTTCATGATCTAGAATTTTGCATCTAAAATCATTAAAGACAATTCAATATAATTCCACATGTGTTTAGGAGGTAACAATCAAGTAGGCTCACAATTCTTATAACCTTTTTTATTTGACATCTCATATTATATGTATAAGAATGCAATATCCCAAGGTGTTATTTTGGACAACATCAAACTCTTTGATAGACAACCAAAGTAAGGGAGGCCATAGTCAAAAGTGGACAATGCTAAGGTCCCTTAGCCAACTAAAAATATAGCTCATGTGTTAATTTTTTAAAGCCATCAACTTTTGATAGTGGCAATTATAAATATACGCTTGGTCTTCAATTGACCCCTAATGTCCCAAGGCCTTTTGTCCATCAAAAACCACTCAAAATCTACTATTTCTATAGCAAAAAGAGCAAAAAAAGTTTCAAATGTTTTTTTTTAGAAATGTAAATGTAGGATCTTATACTAGACTAGTGCAAAAATATGTGAAAGAAATTTCAAAAACTTTGACCGTGCAGATTGCAAGATATTTGCATTTAAGTGAGGAAATAATTTTTTTACCCCTTGCTCTAGATTGCAAGATATTTGCATTTAAAGTGAGGAAACAAGTTTTCTTACCCCTTGCTCTTCTACAGTTTTTGGCTTTAAACACTTTTAACTAAATTTTTTTGCTCTACACATTTTTAATTTCCAATTTTCTATGATGAAAAATTGAGTTGAGAATCTACAAAAAAAAATTTCAAAAAACATACACTTTGTTTTCACTCATTAGAAAATCATTTAGTAGAATTAGGTTCAAGATTGAATGCAAAACAAAATTGTTCATAGTTCTAAGATGGAATTGAAACACACTAATTGAAACAATGAGATTGTTCTAGCAAGAGATCTTGACTTGTAAAGCTTTTTTTTTTGAAAAATTGAAAAATTGATCTTCAAAATGAATTTTACAATTATATTTTCAAGACTATGCTCTAATTGCTTGAAAAAAAAGATTGTCCATAACTTTTGCATAACAAATATAAATAGAATGAATCAAAGCTTCCCATGTAGATAAAAATAATAATTTATATGAAACAAATTTTTAAGTTCTTTGAACAAAAGTTTATTGAGGATTTTTTTGGTCAGCCAAACTAAAATTTGAGCTTTTTGTGCCATAAATTCTGCTCTCCGGAACTAGTTGAAATAAAAATTAATTCTTTAAAAGCTAATGTTTTTTCTATCCTCACAAAAGAATTTAGAAAATAACAACAAATATTGAAATCTTAGGAGCCTGTCTAAAATCCATTTTGTCCCCCGAATGGACAATGGGACTTTAGAGGCTCAGAAATGCATATAAGTTGTTTTTTAGCTTTTGGTTTGTATTTTTTGAATAAAGATACATACATTTTACTAATCTCAAGTCTATTGTGACTATTATTTGTATCTTTCAAGCATTGTTCCAAACTCTCGTATAGACTAGTGATACAAATTAATCATACAATACCATTGTAACTATCCAAAAAGTTCCCATAGAAGCACAATAACCAACCAAACACAAGCTGATAAAAGATCTCAGACAAAACATTAAACAATTTAACCCCTAAAGGACCAAGTGTTTGTTCAACGTATGCAAGAAATCTCGAATAGGTTCCTACGAAGTCATTTTTGGTCGGATTTTTATGAAATTTAAACACAATGTGTAACTATGTACCTTCTTCCTGAAAATCTAATTTTTTTTATCAGGTGCCCGGATCAAAAGTTATGCTGCCATGAACATTGCGGGCAGCTCGGGTAGCTCTGGACAGCATGTGCAAAACTCTTCCTATGATTGTGAAATTTGGTGGGTATGTAGCTTACATGGTACAAGATGCAAATGTCAAAAAAAATAACCATGTGATGTGTAAAAATCTCATTCTAGAAGGAGTAAACGTTTCCAAGACCTGTCGGGCAAGGTTGAAAAAAGTCTTTTTTACCTAACTTTAAACGTTATAGTCTTTCAATCCCTGGGTCAAAGTTTCTGAATTTTTTTCACACTTTTTATAAAAAGTCTAGGACAAATTTGTACAGATAAATCTTGAAAAAATCTTTTTTTTATCATTTTTTTCTTGCTGCCCTAAAAAATGGCAGTTTTTGACAATTTCTGCCCAAAATATGCCTCAATCTTTTAGGGGTTAAAAAAGAATCTTCTTTGAGATTTCCTAATATATATGCTACCCTCCAAAAGACTAAGTAACTATTCAATATATGCAAAAGATCTTGCATAAGTTCCTAGGCAGTCAATTCTAGTCGAATAAAGAAAAAATTCATACAAGGTGCATTATTTCATCACCTTCAGTATTGGAAAAAATTGAAATTTAACAAGCAAATCAAAAGTCATTGTATCCAAAAATTTGTGGCCTAATTAGGCAATAAGGAGTAGTATTGGGCGGGAGTAGGTTAAGTCCATGAAATAATTGAGAGGGGCCAGATTTAAGAAGAATTTGGATGGAAATTGAGGCCAATTTAGAGGGGTCCTCACTCTTGAAGGGAATTTGAGCAGAGATATTGGGGGGCTATAATTGTAGTAATAGGCCAACTTCTAGCTACACCTTCTACGGTGCCACAACTTTGTAGGGAAGGGACTTTGCAATTTTTAAGAGAATACAATTGCAACCTCATGGTCACAAATCACATGCAAATGATTGCAAGAATGACTTGTTAATTTAGGCAATTTTGAGCCCTTTTGGATGGAGTACTATGAAATTTGAAAAAGTTTTTAAAAAAATATTTAAAATATGTTCAATTTATACACCTATAAAAAAAACCTAGGAAGAAAAAGCATAAAAAATTCTCTAAGTACTAGGAGTACTAGAAAAGTGCAAAATTGCAAGAAAATAAATACTTCAAAGTTTTAATTTGTAAAAAATAGGAAAAAAAATTAAAATAAAACTAAAGTTGATCATTTGGGTGGACTTCAAGGTAAAGAGATTTCACCAAAATAAGATCTTAAATCATTTTCAACAATTAGAAGTGCACATCAAAATGTAGAAGACATAAAATAAAAAATTTAGATGAACCTTAGTAGAAGCATGCCCTCCTATTGTAGAAACAAACTACAAATATTCCAGCTCCTGATCATTAAATTTGGGTACTCCATAATACTCAAAACCCATAAAATTCAAAATGTGACAAATTCGCAAAATTAACTTTTATATATCAAATGATTTTTTATTAAAAATAAATACAAGATATTATTATATTCAAGACAACCATCTCTGGTGAAAATTTCAAATTCATGAAAGTCATGCTTCAAAAGTTATAACAAAAGAGAGCTCTAGCTCTCCTTTTGTGACAAATAAACAACACCGGTGTTTCTTGCAATGACCCATCTTCCTAATGCAAAATTGATCCACAACCCTAATAAAAATAAGAACTCAAACATTGAAGAAGATCCATAATGCCCACCAATCTCTATTAGCATGCAAGTTGAAAGTCACAATTAGATGCAAATAAATTTTTAGAACACAAAGTCAAAGCCCACAAGTGCCACCACTAAGTCTACTATTCAAGTACATTTAACGCCCAAGGTCCAACTATGCCTGAAAGCATCTTCTCTTTGCAAGTGTTAAAAGTCTCACTTTCAATCAATTATAAAGATCTCAACCATACAATATTGTAGTGTGCATGTTGTAGATGTTGAGGAACAAATTTGGGGTCATTTGACCATATAGACTGAAAGATTATAATGATTTAGTGTTGAAAAAACGTGCTGAAATTTTCTTGAAAACACATTTGGAGGTGAGAGTTGATTTCTAAACCGACTCAAATGAAAATACTTTAAACTATAAAGAGATTCAAAACCACAATATAAACACTTTGGTAAAAAAAATATCATAAATATGACTCATTGTATTTGCAAAATGGATTTGAAATGTCAAAAAACAACGAAAAAAGTAGCAAAAAATCACATGTGGATGAACGTTCTTGTACTAAAATGCCTCTCAGGCACTCATAACCTCTTGGATGGATATGGAATTTTGACCACACAAACTAGATTCATAAGCGCAACTTTTCCAACAAAAATTGTTGAAGAAAGATCATACATAAAGAAGTTATGAGCCGCCAAAGTTCACTGAAATGCAAAAAAATTCTGAATTTTGAACTTTGAATTGCTCCCACACATTCAAAACAACTTAGATCAGCATGAAACTTTTACCACAATAACTAGACCTGTATGGTAACAACACCCATCAAATTTCGTTGAAAACAAACATTTGATGAAAAAGATATAATCCCTGAAGTTGCAGCCATCACAGTGCAGTGTGCTTAACCTAAATTGAACTTGAGAACTTCGAAAGACTTTCACAAACTCTATACGTCTTGGATTGATCTAAAAATTTTACCATAGAAACTAGACTAGTATGCATGACTTTTCCAACAAGTTTGATTAAAATCAAACATTGGATGCAAATGTTAGAGTGCTTCAAAGGTTACTGCCACACTATGTGAGGACACTTTTTGTCCCCTTGGATGTTCACTTGAGGGGTTAAGCATTGAATGCTATTTACCTAAATTCACCAAAATTCAAACTCCATTCCAAGGCCACAAGCAATTGACAATGCAAATTGAAGGTCACAATTGAATGCAAGGAAGTTCGTACAACACAAAGTCAAGCCCAACATTGGTATTAGCAATTTCTACACCAAAATAGAAACAATAATTCAAAGACACTTCTAAATCCATCCATTTCAACCTCTACTTCTTTTTGCACAGATTGCATCATGCTAAAAATTGATGTCTACATTCTCTCATCTACCTACTTTGATTTGTTCCTATAGAAACAACGATAGAGTGTGAGTTAAGACATTGGAACTTGCAAATTGGGTGTGTTTGCTTCTTAAGTTTTCATGTGCACAACATTTTTGAGAGGTGGGCACTAGCCCATTAGATATTTTTTGGACCATCTAGAAGATTGCGAGTTATCGGGCTGTGGGAACACATTGGGAACTCTGAGAACTTTACCACGTAAGCAATCATTCTTTCTAAGATTTCTGGAAAAAAAAAAAAAAAAAAAATTTGAAATTCAAAATTTCAGACCAGCAGTCACTGGTTCCCTGTGCAGGGAACAGTTTCAGGGAACAACCCCGAAACAGGCTCTTGTGGGGTTGAAAAAACATCTAATGGGGCTTTCCAACAAAATGCCAAGGGGAAAAAATAATGTCCTCTGATGAAAAGACAAAATCTACCTTTGTTACCATCTCACTATAACATAACATGATAAAAGAAATCGCACTCAAACCAAGTGCAATTCTTTTTACCATCATGTTATGTGCATGTGCACGTAGTAGGCCTTTAGATTCTTTTTCAATTTTGACTGCAATGTTTAGAATTTTGTAGTGTGTAATATATCATTGAAAAGATATTCTCAAGTGTGAGCCATCATTATGGCTCACAATTTAGAACTAATGCAATTACAATAAGTTAAGTGAAAGTAAGAGTTAAAAAGGATTAACAGGAAGATTTAATTGTTAAATTAAGAATATAGGATCTTTTATTAGGTAGAAAATGTGGAAATTAAAACAATGATGTGAAGTCTAGAAAATGAAATAATGCAAAAATAATAAGGAAATTCTACAAAAAAACTAGAACTTTTAAATTACAAAAACAATAAGTCAGAAATGAAAAATTAACAAAATTAAGCAAATGGTTGAATGAAAAAAATAGAAAACTAAACTAAAACCACAACTAGAAATTAGCATTAGACGAAAATTGAGAATGTTGAGTCTACGTATAAAAAATTTGAAGACAAGAAGTAAGAAGGATAAAAACATAAAGATTTGAAGACCTGAAGACTTGAAGATTAGAAGACTAGAAGACTAAGGACTAGAAGACTAGAAGATTTGAAGATTTGAAAATGTAGGTTTTTGGTAGATGGAGGAGAGTAGGATTTGTAAACCCTCTCTCTCACCTTCTTGCACTAAAACATCAAGAGCTGAATTTTGGAGAGATGGCAGAAGAGGAGGTCAACTTTCCAAAGAGCCTACTTTCAATTCATTTGGAGCAACAATGAAGATTCAACAACTGTTTTAGTACAAGGGGGTCTACTACCCCTAGATTCAAGCTACAACTTGAAGTTTTGTGATTTTTGGCATTTGATAAACACATCCATTTAGAATTAGATGTGTGGCCGTGGAATTTTGTATGATTGGCTACCCAAACATGTATAAGTGAATTAGTCACTTAGAGAATTCTAAGGTGAAGAATTATCCTTCACTTCATAAGATATAAGGTGTGTGAATTTGGTACAATTGTGATGTTTTATCATGTTTGCTTGAGAATCTTAGGATAGTGTCTAAATATAGCAATCTATAGGAATATGGAAAATTTTCATTGCTTGGAAGGCTAGGTCGTACACACTTCCCCTTGGACTCTTATGAGGGTGTTTCTTGCCGTTGCGGTGAAAAAGACTCATATCAAGACCTTTGATCTTTCAACTCTAGAGTCCAATTTCCAGCTTGCAAATGTATGCAACGTCTTTTTGATTTTTGTTCTACAACTCTTGTCATCTATTATTCCACCAGAAAGTATGCTATGTATTTGCAACTACAACATTGAATTCTTTGACGAACTAGATTTTGCCAAAGAGAGAGGAAGAGAATCTAGTTGTGAATCTCTATCAAATACAATTTTCATGACAATGAGGATGATGGAGTCCAAGAACCTACTCTTAAGGACATTTTGTTGAACCATGTTGATGTCTCTCGTGATATCTACAATCAAAAAACAAAAACAAGAAAGCAAAGATGAGAGAGTTTTGCCTTTCCAATAGAGGAAGTACACACTATCACAAAATTAATTGTTGTAATTCCTTGTTGCAATCCTTGTTTTACAATCGCAAATTCGAAAAGAGCATCCAAGTTGCTGCAAGAAGGTTCAAAGCCATTGGTAAAAGCCTTGGATGGCAAGTTTTTCCACTTGGCCAACGAGACTAACAAAGTTTCTATTGGAAAGGATAATGTACTAGGACAGGGAGCTTTAGATATGGAGAAGAGGAGGGGGATGAAAATGCGGTTCTTGCTAGGCTAGATAGGGGAGAGAAAACTTGGACCAAGAGAGGTTGGGTCCCAAAAATGCTTCATCTCATACTAAAAGAACCACTTGTTTTTTGTGATTCAATTTTAAGTGGCATCCGCTAAAATTTTTATCACAAAATACATGAGTTCTTTGAGTATCAAGAAGGTCTAATKAACTTAAATTCTTAGCCTTTTTTTTATGAGTAATAGGAGGTTGACATAAATGTAATTGTAAGTCTAGACGGTGGAGTTGCAGGTGGAGTTGCAAATGCACATTATGACTTCCAGGAATTTATCAAAGAAAAGGAGAATTTTAATGGTTTTCCATGTGTGCTTGCAATGGTACCTAGGCATTGATAGAGAGTGCAAACAACAATCCTGATGTGGAACAATGGAAGTGATAGTGGAGTGGAGTAGAAAAGTAGTGAAGATGAGGAGGGTGATGGAAAAATTCTTCGTACAAAAGGGGACACCAATGTACCATAAAGTATATGTACTGGATTTCTACAAAGAATAAGATTCACTTATTATATAATCCGGAGCCTATGTCTTTTGCCAGGCATTTAGGATCTAATTTTTTTGGAACCACATGCCCACGATGATGCAATTCTTTGAAATCTTTTGGTCTTTTGATCTTTTACACAAAATTCTTTTGGAGACCAATTAGTATACCAAGGAAATTGATATGCATGGCAAGATGATGGGTGGAGAGAATTGAAGTGAAATTTCCGTACTAAAATTAAAGGCATTCTTTGCAATTTTTCTATATATGGGCATGAATCATCAATCAATCCAAAAATCCTATTAGTACAAGAAGGATTTTGTCTTCCATTGTCCTATTATTTCCAAAATTATGTGCTAGACACAATTTGAAGCATTGACAAGGCATTAGGATCTTACCAATCTAGCTAAATAAATATTTGAAAAAAATTTACCTGAGGATGATAAAAAGGGGCAACTTTGTTGGTTGCTCAACGACATTAGAGACTTGTATTGAAGAGCTTGGATTTGAAGGAAACACACTACCATGGATGAGATAATAATGAAGCCCAYTGCATTACTAGTGTATGCCAAAAAAAACGCATAAATGGGGGTTAAAAGTATAGAGCCTAGTGGATCTAAAATCCAAATTTGTTTTGAACTTTGAAATTTATTGTGGAAAATAAATAGCTCAAGAAGGAGGTGCATTCATTGCATGTCAAGAATCCACTTTAGCTCATGATGTGGCTCTGAATCTATTAAGGGGCCACGAAGAAAAATGACATGTAATTATAATGGACAACTATTTCACTTCCATTGGTTTTTCCAAGGCATTTCTAGAAAAATCCAAAACTTTTTGGATAACTTCAAAGGAGTCCAAAATCTAAGTGCAAGCTCAAATCTCACTTTGAGCTATTCATAGGAAAGCTAAAATTGGTTATCTCCTTACATCTTCCATCCGAGGGAGAAATCATTATGGGATTGGAGGGAATCTTATGTGATTAGCTCCTATGACTTCTTGCCATACTCCAAAAGCACCTCTATGTATGTTTTAATCACCCCTTCTTCCGTTTTGCATCCTAGCTTACTATCTCAAAGTCACCTGCAAGACTTTTAACTAATGGATCCAAATTCTCTATGAATGGTTTATGTCCATGATTTGAATTTTGACCTATTCCTAGATTTTTAGACCTAAATTAGATTGTTTTCATTAGCAATTTTTCACATGCTTTTTGGAGGACTAATTTAGCATGGAACTAGACACCAGGACTAGCTAACTATCCTATCCTAAATTCTCTTAAAAAATACTAATTGCCCCTTTAAAACTCTCAATTAGGTACTAGAAGTAAAAAATGGAATATTTTAGATACTCCTTACTTCTGGGAAGATCACTTATTACTTTAGTAGAGACCTCTATCAAATGTCACAAAAATTCCTTTTTAGTGTCTTTTACCACATAATTATGCTAAAAACTCACCAAACCCCCCCAAAAGGACAATCTTGAGTTTCAAGTGCCAACTTAAGGGCTCACACTCTCCCGCATTGTTTTTATATCAACATTTGATCTATATTGCCAATTTATCAACCCTAAATAGTTATAAATGGTGATTTTGGAGTCATTAAATATCCCCAATTTTGTTTCAATCTATGTTTTCAAATACTCACAAATACTCACATTGTTTTATACATTAAAGACAAATTTGATAGTTACAAAATTATTTGGTTTCTATCAAAATTCTATACAATTCTARTAGCATTTGCAAAACTTCCAAGAATTGTCTTGAGATTCTATAAACCACCTAGACTAACACMAAAAAATTTATATTCTAYTRGCCATCAMCATCATTGCCAACAATCACAATGAATTCTTATCATTCTTAACTTATGCAACAAATCTTGGCATTTCCAAGCAAAGTTCACGAGGAGACATATTCATTCATTTGTAAACTAGAGTAGGATTGCATGAATATGCAAACTAAATGAAAAGGAATTATTTGTAAGCCCCATAGAACAATCATGCATAATTTTTCATTTCAATGAGCCCAAAACCATGGCTTAGAGTTTTTATGCATGTTTGAAACAAGTCTTAATGTTTGGTCAATGGTTGAAACAATTTTTAACTTAATGGCATCCAAAAAAATTTCAACCCAACCTCCTTGTGAGTTTTCTCCCGTAGTATCCTTATTAGTCAAGCCAGTATCCAAAAACAAAAATGTACATGATATGTACAATGATCTTGTCCCAATACACATTTGAAAATTTATTATATTTATTAAACTATTTTAATTTTTCTTGGATCTTATTGGCAATTGGAAAAAGATTTCAAAACATTGAGGAGTATGTATATTTCTTAGTCACTTGAATTATTTATATATTTTTGTAAGCAATAATTAAAACACAAAAGATTGAAAGTTTGTGAAACTCTAAGAAATAACAAGCACAACCATATCTTATGTAAAACCTTTTTACTACCTTAAGTTAATGGTTTTATGTGTCTATTCATCAAATAGGGGAGTTACACTAGCTGTGACTCTTCAATAGGTACAATAAGTTTGATGAAGAGTTACAAGCTCCAAAGGAAGCGTACCTAGTTTTMTCAACAAGATTATGACTTGTATTGTAGAGTTCGACGAATTCAACAAAGMGATACTATATCTTAAAAACAAGAGTACAAATTTGTCAACAAAGTCAATGAAGATTGTGACTTGTATTGCAGGGTGCTTCTGGGCCTACAAGTTTGGCTTGTACTATAGGACATATGCCGGCATATGAATTTGACTTGTACTAGAGGGCGTATGCCGGCCTATTAGTTGGACTTGTACTGTGGGTGTTTGCTGGCCTACGAGTTTGGAGAATGAGTCGCAATTTGCAACTCTTTTCAACTGTGAATCCTCTTATTGGTTGGAAAGTTGTGWTTCAAGTTGAATAATTGATTCATTTGATTAAACTTCTACTTAAAAATCAAATTTAGACTCCAATCAACATGGATGTGATTGATCAAATTAAATTATATAAGACAACTAACTATCACATATCTCCCAACCAACTCCCAACTAATATTTTATCAAGCAAAAAGTCATTCAAAAGTTATACAAACACTTTTAAGGGAATATTTGGTTGTATAAATTTGCCCTTCTCAAAATATGAAATCTTTAAATTTCTACAAAATGATCAAATTATATAGCTTGGGGGATATGAAAGTACACAATCTTTTTGGATATTAAGTAAATGAGTTTTCATCCACATTAACCAAGTTTCATTCATTTTAATGGATGTAAATATCTTCATCATTCTAGAGAAGATTATTTTTTGCACTGCCCTAAATTAATAAAATAAAGAACATTGCCCTTCTATATTGATTACTATTATTCTATCCTATACATCCTACACATTACATGGTCAACAACAATACCAAAACAACAATAGAGTTGAGTGTTACCAACCCACTCAAGTCAAAGAGGTTTACCGATTTACCCCTTCATTGCCCATTTTTTCACTTTCATGGAAAACATAAGAACCTATAGATGATCAATTTAAAAAAAATTTAAAATTAAATATGGGAATTCGAGACCCCGAATTAGTTTTGAAATTGGAATTTAAACTTAACCACTATTGTCCAAAACAAGGGGTAGATTTTTACATTCTCCCTGTCGGTCTGCTGCCGCGCCTAGCCGTGCATCCTGTCGTGCGGTTGCGGCTGCAACCGACGCTGCGTCTTCTTCGCGGAGTGGGACTTCCCCTTCCAAATCCCGAATTCCGAAGCATTGAATCGGGATTCGCAACAACACGTACAGACATCGATCAGTCTGCAGGCAGCACTATTTACAATCAATCGGCCTTCTCTCACTTCTGGGTTGTTTCTCGATTCAGGAGGTCAATCCCCAGAAGACGTGGTGCGCAAGTCCAAAGTTGGAGGTTCTACCTGTGTCTTGGTCACCGAAATTCATTCATGGAGCCGTAACGAAGGCACTCCTCTCGACTGCTGTGTGCCGAATTCGGCGATTTCAGAGCTTTGAAGAAYCGTGGGAGTTTGAAACTCTATCAAATATACTTACCTCTGCAGCGATTGCTTGAGGGTTGACAGGGGTTTAGACGCGAAGGATGGGGTGGAAAGGGGAGGGCAGCTCGCGGAGCGTTTCAGGACACCGAAGAGGTGGCGGTCGTGGTACTAGGCAACATTTCCGAGGTGAGAAATCTGTTGAATTTTTGCATAATCCGGTGAAGAAGGGGGGAACAAATGTGGAAGCGGTGGAGACTAATATTGGTCAGAAGGGCGAATTTGTGCACAATCCGGTGATGAAGGGAAAGGATGTTGCAGCGGGGAAGAGGAATGTTGATCAGATATCTCAGACGCTCGCGTCACTGTCAATTAGAAATCTGGCGGACGATGATGCTGTTGTTGGAATGGGGAAATCCGGTGCTGGTTTAGGGTTTAGGGTTGAACAGGAGGAGGAGGAGGAAGAAGAGATTGGAGTGAAGAGGCTTTTAAAAAATGCCGCTCACATAGATACTTCTCACCTCTCACWGCCGGAGTTCGAGAGCAATAAACAGCAGCAAGAAGACGAACTACTCGTGTTACAGGCAATCTACGAGTCCGACTATGTCTTGATTGACCAAGGGCGTGCCCGCCCTGCTTCTTTTATGATTAACGTGCATCTGGAGATTCCCGAGGGCATTAAAGTTGGGGAAGAGTCTAACGCTAGGGACGACGGCGACCATTTTTTCACCGTGCATGCTCTTCCGCCGATCTCCCTGCTCTGTGTCTTTCCTCCTTCATACCCATCCCGCTCGGCACCTCTGTTCGAACTCACTTGCTTGTGGCTAAGCTCGAGGAAACTCTCCATCCTCTGCGCCTGCCTTGACAACMTCTGGGAGRAGACCYCTCYAGAAGTTGTGGTTTACYYTTGGTCCRRGTGGTTGCGGTCGCAGACGCTACAGCAGTTGGGTATCACTGAGAAGCTTGAGCTTGAGGCCGAGCTTGAGRCCGATCGAAGAGAAGGTCTCGATCCGCGTGCTGTATCAGGCTCGGAGTCCTTTGATGTGGACGTTTTTCGGTTACTAAAGTACAAYAAGGAGGTGGAGAACAAGAAGTTCCTGGAGTCTCAGCACACTTGCTGCATTTGTCTCTCCGAGTTTTCGGGCTTCGCATTCACGAGGCTACCATGCCAGCATCATTTCTGCAAGAGCTGTCTGCAGCAGTACTGCAACACGCACGTGAAGGACGGGACTGTCACGAGTCTGACTTGTCCTGATGTTTCTTGCAAGGAGGCAGTTCCTGCCGGGTTGTTGCGGGAGCTTCTCGACAAGGAAGCTTTCGAACGGTGGGACGAGCTTTTGTTGCAGAAGACTCTCGATTCCATGGCCGATGTGATCTATTGTCCCAAGTGCTCAACCGCGTCTATCGAAGATGCTGACCATCTAGTTCAGTGCAGTAAATGTCGTTTTAGCTTCTGCAGTTTGTGCATGGCGAATTGGCATCCTGGCCAGAACTGCATGACTCCCGAGGCGAAGCTTCGAATTTTGCAGGGCCGGCGGAAAGGAAGGGCATTAGGAGAAGAAGCCCTGCGGCAGGAAAGGGAGTTAATCAACGAATGCTTGGCTATGGATTACATCAAAAGAGAGGCGAAGCAGTGTCCCACTTGCAGAATTGCTGTGGAGAAGTCCGAGGGCTGCAACAAGATGACATGCTCCAATTGTGGGGGGTACTTCTGTTTTCAATGTGGTCAATCTATTCGCGGCTATGATCACTACAAAGCTCCTTCTCCGTGTGTGCTTCTAGACCAGATTGAAATCAACCGCTGGGAGCTCCAATTCAACCAGCAGTTACTCCACCTGCAAGAGCAACAGCTTGTTCCACAAAATTATCGAGGGGACAATATTGCTGCCGCCCGGCCTTGTCCTAACTGCAAGCAGGTGAACTACAAGGACCGAGGTAACAACCATATTTTCTGCTGGGCTTGTCAAAACCACTACTGTGGTCTCTGCAACAAAATGGTGCGRAGAGGCGCAGGGCATTTTGGAACCAACAAGTGCAAGCARCACACTCCTGATTGATTTGCATTCCTTCTTGTTTTGAGCAAGTTCCCGATTTGTGTGCATATTAATTTCTTTACATTAAGGAGGGTGCAACCATTGTTGCATAGATTTGAGTCCTCATCGTTGTTTACCACTTCATTTCAGTAGGCACTGTTCCATCGTTGAGGCTCTCGCTATCTTCCTTGGTGCTGTCACTGGGTGAGTCGTGATAATCCTGGGTGTGGTATCTTTATCCATCTTTTCCGAAGCCCATCGTCGTCAAATTTGCATTCGATCAACCTTGACATTTGCTGTGAACTTTATGAATGCGTAACCCCATTCAAATTATCAGATTCGAGTATGCACAGATTGCGTAGACTTTCAAATAGAAGAAACCAAATAGAGTCCTCATCAATAGAGTCTGCTGCTTCCTTCACATCAGCTACGCTCTGTATCTCTCTCAGTCGTTTTTTCAGATTCTRCTACGAAATCTTGAACCCGCCCGTGCATTTTAGAGTCTGAAGGCATGTGACTAACGGTGCAATATTTGCATGAGAAGTCGTGAGTGAACGACGATGTAATGGTAGACTAAGAATATGCACAGCTCCAGTTACTTAAACTGATCTTCACAGCTTCTCAATATAATCACCAAGATATTTTCCAAAACTATGCAGTAAGCCATCAACCAATCCACCATCGCTAATCCAGCGAAGCTCAAGTATTATGGATTGAGCCTCAAAAGTGCAGTACATCATACCAAGAGACAGCACAAATTAATCGTGATAAATTATTCCAGGAAAGAGACCTCTGACATAGCAAATGTTGAACATAATTAGCAACCTGGACGAGGTTTCGTATGCTTTCAAGAAATAAACAGAAGAGYACTAAGCAAGAAGTTTCAAGTCAGACAAATCAACAAGAATGCACATGCACGTGAAAATGGACTACTCGTCAGCAAAAGTGAAGATAGAAACAAATACACACGGAAACACCCTCAGCAAAAGAAGAACGGTCATCTTATGAGACTCACTCCCAAGTTTCTGGAGTCTTTTGTGAATGTGCAGTGGTCGAAGGTGGTGAGTGCTCTTCCTTCTCTTTGATCTTCTGTTTCACTTCTGCTGTTCTCCGGCGAGGATTGATGTGAATGCCCTGTGAGTTGTGAACTCCAATTGCCGGCAATCTTAGCCCTGAGCAGGAATGTCTGTGTCCAATCTGGACAGGGCATTCGCGCGCTTGCGATTTGGTTCTTCACATGTTGAATTATTTCCCGATGAGGGTATGCTTCTGTTTTTATTAGTGTCCAGTATGAAAAACCTAGACCTTAATACAGGACGCTTGGGAGTAGGGTTTTTCTTTTGCACTGTAGCAGTACACCATGCAGTGAATGGAGGATGGTCCCTCCAAATTCAAACCACTGTGACTATGCCACGACGCTGGATTATGGCTCCATGGTGCCAGAAAAAAAAAAACTGGTTGGGATGGTTGGGAGAGGGAGTAGATGCCCTAATTTTTTGCTTTGGGGAGACTCTGAGAATGTCTCTAGCTTATTATTCAGGTCACGGATTATGTTACGGATTATTAGAGGCAAAACTTGTAGTTCCTCATTAGATTCATCATTTTCATGCTACGACGTCATGTACACATGCGGAGAAGCGTGAGCTCTTAGGGCAGTTAACGTTTGCTCGATGGAAGGGTTTGAACGCAATGGAACCTTCATGGCTTCTTTTCTTCTAGAATTCTGCAGGATTTTATGCCCACGTGATGTTGCTGTGTCMGTGCAGTGACAATTGACTCCGTGGGTGTGGTGAAATGGAAACTGGTTCTTAATCTTGAGTTTTACTGAACAGATATGAAGGAGGTGGAATCGGAGACCAAAACATGCAAGCGCTGTAAGTGCAGCTTTGCAACAGAGTCCAATTCGAGCTCCGCATGTCGATTCCATCCTACTTACTTCGTCTCTCGTCGCCACGACGATCAGAAAAGGTCGAGTAACATTCCCAATGAGTGAGCGTTAGGTCATGAAGTGGTGAGGAAGAGGATACTATTTGCGTCTTTTCAAGCATTTGAGGTCTGGAATTCTATGCACCAATGCACAGTTTCATGTTGGATGCTTAATTGATGGGTTGGTCTATAGCAGACAGCGGTGCCTCTGTAGTAGAGAGGGGGAATTGTAAGTTAACCTTGGGTTCTGTGCACAGCAATACGTATGTAAATCTGGGACTTTCTCGAACCTGCAAGTTCCACCTGGCAAGAAAAAGAAAGACTGCTCTCGAACAGAATTTGGTTTGTACTAACTGACTGGAATAAGCTCCTCAACTAATCAGTCACCCTTTTAAGTCCCCTGGTGGAGTAATCATTCTCATAGGCTCGGTTACTTGTGTCATGTTCTAGAAATGTTGTTCATTTTGGAATGCATTTCAGGCGAGTCTTACATGACGGTTCCCAAAATTGAAGTAAGTTTTTGAGGGCTTCTATGCTGTGATTCTCTAAAGTGAATAAAGAAGAACATGACATTCTTGACCTCTCTGTATGCTGAAATGCATTTGAAACTGTTGATTGGATGCTTTCCCTTGAATCTTGCGGCATTGTTAAGAGAATTTCTGGTCAGTAAAGAAGGGACACTCCGTCTCAGATAGTGTTATGATAGTACAAGCGCATTGAAAAGGTTAATGTATTTTAGTTAAAACTTTCGTCTATCGGTACTAAAGCACATCCTACAAATTGCTATGTGTACATACATGTAATTTGTTGCAAAAGTTTAATAATCCCACCCAAACTTATGTAATGAATATTAGAGCATCTCCATTGTTAGAGTCCATTGTTAGAGTGGCAAATGAACTCGGTTTGGAGAATTTGGTGTGTCCTTGTTGCCCACAAGGTCAGCCACTTAATGGGCTCCCTGTGAGGGGACAATAGAATTCCAAATTCCAATGTAGAACCCGAATTTCAATGTTGTTGCCTAGAATTGAGCGATGATGTGGAAGTTGCAATGCCTCAAAGACAAGGTGGAAGTAGTCTCCCCAAATAAAAGTTGTTACTTCGAAGTGAGAGGTCGTTTCATGTTTCCAAACTCTAAATAGTATGAGATGGAGGGGGATGTCAAACATGAAGGAACCTATAGCTTGGAGTGTAGAGTGCAAAGTTTGGAGAGGTTGATTGCTCAAAACCTTGAAGTGCTTTCTTGTTGAGGCTCTCCCCCAAAGCCTAGTGGCATCAAACCATTCACTAGGTGAATACTCTATGCGTGGGGAAAATGTTGTTTTCACTATTAGTAGTGATATAAGAAAAGATGCTAGAGAATCTATTGTAAAGCTATTGAGTTCATTTACCAAGTTTCATTGTGACATTGAGTTGTGAGTTGTGACCCCTCAAGCTTAACAAATACTCTTTGCTACATAGGGCAATGCCCAAGGAGGATGGCATTTTTTTTATTTTTTTATTTTTTAGGGGGGGAATGCCCAAAGACAAGAGTCATTGCTTGATGTAAACCGCTAGTGGACAATGTAGTATTTTTGAATGACAGAACATTTTTGGATGAAAAATTTGTAATGCCCAATTATGTAGGCAAAAATTGCATTATCGGGCATTATGGGCATGGAAAACCTAGTTGTGGCACAAAAAACTACCACAAAATGAATTGGACAAATCCTGGCAATGATTGTGTGAAAACAAAACTCCTTATCATTCAGCTCCATGTGGACAAACATCTAGTAGAAACCCTAAAATTGAACCAATTCATTGGTGTGTGCCACTAGCCTTGCTTAGTTGTTGAAGCTCAAGCAAGCTAGCAAATAGTTATAATGAGCAAGGCATTTATCATTACAAAATGGTTAGGATTTGCTTCTAGAAAGATGTCCCTCATGCCACCCTTTCCATACCATATAACTTATTAACTCAATAAGGTAGGCACCCAAAAAATAGCTAGTGATCTAAAAACGTTGTACATCTCCAAAATCAATCATGTACCTAGGTAGAAGAACACTTCTAGGTCCAAATGTCGCATTATTTGGTGCATTCGAACCTCCTTTCACTTCCCAACAAGACAATATGACAATTTGACTAGCCTAATAAAAGTAACTAGGCACATTACCAATTTGTGGCGGTTTTGGATGTACCCAGTTTAGTACAATAGGGTCCAAATTATCTTACAAATTTTTCTCCTCCAATTGTATGTTACTCTACACATTGTGTACTTTGAACTCTTCATTGCAATTACTCATTCTAGTAAGAGTATCTCCACTCTTTTCATGGTGAAATTGTCTTGCCCAATGACTTTTAGCAGGCTCAATTGTCCTTCCAAGCTACACCATTAAAATAGTCATCCACCCTTTCTCTCCAGATTTTTGCGGTTCTCACTATGATTACCAAATGTCCACAAGCAGCTTTGGACTCTTATTAGTGGTAGGTGCTATAATTGTGAGACGTTACAAAAAGTGTTACAAAAATATAGTCAAATAAGCAAGAATCCAAGCTTAGAGTGAAGAGATTGGAGGGCAAGTCACGATGCAAGGGCTCGTGTGTATTAGCATCTTGTGTCTCTTCCACTAGGGGAGTTCTTCAAAACCTCCCCCATTGTAGACATAAATGCTCAAAAATCAATTTGGTTCCCTCCCAAATAAGAGCGTCTCCATGCACCCTAACGCACGAGGCCCACCCATTTCTTCCCCAAGCTTGGATTCTTCTTGTTTGACAATGTTTTCGTAACACTTTTGTGAAGATTCTGACAATTAACTATAGCAACTCCCACTAGTAATGAGAGTACACAAATGTAGTCCTCATGCACAAGGTATGGAGTTTCAAAGGTGGGGAACTACTTCGTTGGTGGAAACCAAGAAGGACAATTAAGCCCGCAAAAAGCCATTTGATAAGGCAATTTTTTCCATGAAAGTGGGTAAAGATGCTCTCAATGGTAGCATGATTTCACATTCTAAGAGAAGGATCATGCAGAGCAAGCAGTCAACGTTAGATTTACGTTTTGAATCTTTTGACTGCTTCTGTTTATTCTTGAGGGATGTTGACAACAGGTGAGGTCAAGTCCTCCGGGAAACTGAACATGTTTTTGTTCTTTTTTTGTTCTTTTTTTAACAAATAAGAACTGAACATGTTGTTGTAGTTTTTAATGAAAACTGAACATGTTTTTTCTTTTTTTAATGATAACTGAACTTGTTGGGTTCTCTCATGTGATACCTCTGGGGAAGCATGAATAATTAGAGTAGAATCTGCTTCAATCCTTGGGTCCAACTTAACTTAACTGAGGAAGGTAGTTGATCYATCTCTAACAGACACTTTTTTAACAGTCTCTTGAGGTGGGGTAACTTTGCTTCTTGAGGATAATATCTCAACAAGATCTAACCCTAATAATGGAGAGGTAAAAATTGCTGCAGGTGATGAACCTTTAATTTACTTTACTTGCCACTTTTCAACATTCAATAGGTTACTAATGTTCGGAGCTTTGTTTTAAACTTGGTGTCAATTCAGTTAGCCAGCAAGCTTAACTTAACTAACTTAAATTATGTGAAGGCCATGCAGAAGCTAATTTAGCTAGTTCATAGATTGTTGTTAGGTTACTCAGCAACTGCTCAACTCCCCTAAAAAGCATCGTTAAACTATTACACATGTGAGTAATTCATTTCTATTAATCCTGAGGTAGGAGGTCCATAAAGCACCCATCTAAGAGCTGAAAATGAATTTTTAGGAGTCGCAAATTCTTAAAATATTTTTTAGTAAATTTTCCTTGAAAGACAAGTGGGATTGGCATCCAACCCAAGGTGTTTCACATTTTTTTGGAGCTTCGAGGAATTAGTTATGGATTTTTGAAGTCAAATTGGCAAAGGGCTTTAAAATTGCCCTCCTCTTGAAATGTTCATTGTTTGTAAATTCTTGTAAAGATGTCAAAGCAAAATGCACAAATAGTGTACATTTGAGGAGCTTTTTTGATTTCGAGCCTCCTACCTTAAAACAATGGGGTTTGGGGGCAAGTTGTCATCAATTTGCACCAAAGTAATGGGCTTTGCACCAAGACCTTGGAATATAAACAATAAAATCATGGATGAAATCAACAAATTGTGGATGAAAATATAATTATGGATAAGTGATATGTGCTAATATGATATTTTCTATCCAATATGTGGATGAATGTTGAAATTAGGAGCACCACTAAAACATTTTATATAGTCACTTTGGCATTTCATACAAAATGAAAAAAAAAAAAAATTGACACTAAGTGTTTGATGGATGATAGGAAATCCTTCGAAGTAAAACAAAAGTGCATGTGTTCATCCTTGAAATTTTGAGTAAAAAAGGTGGTCTTGCATAGTAGATTGACCTCCAATGAGTGCAAGTGAATCGTTTTTTAAATGAATAATTTATATAATACTCGAAAGGATGATTTCTATGGGGATCAATTCATTCTTCTAGGGTTAATAGAATTGGACCTAATTGTGACCCCTTTCTACAATTATCCCCTATGTACTCTTGCCTAAACTATTCAACCTCAATTTTAGAGAGCCTACGATTGCATTGAAGTACAAGTATTTTGAAAATTTATTCATATGATGTCTAAAAACTGCATAAGACGAGAATCTAAGAAAATCTTATTGACTTCCAAAAAGTTCCAAAAGAATTGTTGGTAACTCAATAATAGGAACAATGCTCACTTGTTTATTTGAACACATTTAAGTGTAGTTATCTTACAAAATGAATGGACTCGAAGACTCAATAATAGAAGTCTACTCAAGTTGCCCCTACCCTAATCAATAAATTAAAATATGCATCTTGGTGTATTTGAATGCCTATATGTTTATTTTAACCTTTAATGCTTAATCCTATTGCATGTTTATTTACCTCCTAAAAGCCCAAGGGGTTTGGACAAAATACAGATGAGTTATAAAATATAAATTCTATGACTTTTTTGGTGATTACATCAAAGAAGTTTATGTGAAGCACAAAAAGTAGAAGATATCCGTACGGTCAAAATTATAAAACTATTTTTAGATTCTCTTCAAATGAATTTTGAAGATATAACTTCAAAAATTCACCAAAAATACAATTTCTATCCTTAACACTTGAATTTTTTTTGATTGGTCAAAATTGTGGTTTCTATTGAATTGTAAAAAAATGCATATGATCTAGTCATAAAAATATCAATTCTTTCCTCAAATAGTGAGTTTTTCAACACTAGAAAATTCTAAACACATTGTGCTATTTCTCTTCAGATTTGTTTTTTACCATAGTGATCTAAGTTTTGAATATAAAGACTGAAAGACAACCCAATATTTTCAAGAAAAAAAAAATTCAAAGAAAGTTTTTTTTTGCCCGAAAACTCTGTCCGAAGTCGGGCAGCGACCAAAAAATGGTCGTTTGAGCGCTTAGGGGTTAACCTTTTTGCATAATGTTGTTTGTATTTTTGTACAAATATACTACTTACCTCAAATTCTTGAATTGGTTATCGAAGAATGTCATCTTTTACATATTTACATGATTATACTTTGGGATGAATGAGAAGCAAAATATAAATCCAAAGCATTTTATTCATCATTGAAAATATGAAAGCTGTAACACTTAGGGATATCTAAGTAATTACATCTAAGCCTAAAAGCATGGTTTCTATTACAATATCGTCTTTGAGTTCAATATGATTGCATCTTGCTAAAAGCATGGTTCCTATTATAATATCGTCTTTGAGTTCAATATGATTGCATCTTGCTAGCAATTGCAAATAGTTTCTATTATTCCTCTACTATCTAATTTCTACCATATGAATAAACTATGAATTTTCAGGATTTGAACTACAAAAATATCCAAAATGGCACCCTAGACACTCATATCCTAGCAATGACCTTAATTTATCAATAATTAATTATAAAACATAAAATCTGAAAATAAGCAAAACTTCACAACCTTTACAATGATTTACACAAAATTACTTATCCTTATGCAATTTTCAACCAATTATGAAATATTTAAAAATTCTTAGATACAATAAGCTCAATGAAATGCTTCCATCCAAAAGAACAAACAAATAAATATTTTGTCCTTACAATGATGAATGACAATCACTATTTAATTATCAAACGAAGTCTAAATTTTTTTTGCAAAAAAACTCCTAATGCTCCAATCCAATTTTGTAACACAATCATAGATTAGTTGGAATTACTTTACATGGAATGCATGKAATGTGGTTGCAAGTAAGTTACACGATTTTGTCGAATCAATATCAATGAATGTCAACCTTATATTTACTCCACTTGGAAATAATAGAATTTATATAAGTAGTGTTTGTGAATAGTAGAGAGTGGAGATAGTGGTGTGGAACACAATTAAAACCAAAACTTAAAAAAGGCAGTACCATACTACCCACTAGCTTGAACTCCGGAAGTGTGATCAATTTATGTTTCATTTGTTTCAACAAAAAATAATAATAACCACTATCTGTTGATCAATTTTTTTTTTTTTTTTTTTTTTTTTGGTTTTTTACAAAGTGTCAATGTTGATATTAAATGTTGTGGTGGTGCTCCTAATTTCAACATTTCTCCACATATTGGATAGAAAATATCACATTATCTCATATCCATAATTTTGTTTTCATTCACAATGTGACAATTTCATCCAAGACTTTACTGTTTATGTTCCAACGGCCTGTTGCAAAGCAAATTGACAACAAATCACTGGGGAAAAAAAAAAAAAAAAAAAAACTGCTATCAACCGAACGCGGCTCTTCGGAGTAACCCAGAGAACTGAGATTTGCAACAGCATCATCAGGCGGACTTATTCAAGCCTGATGGATTTTTGTTGTTTACGTACTCTTGAGCAGACAGGCTTGTAGACATCCCTGGCACCGCCTTGCTTCAATTCAGATTCCAAGGAAAATGGATGAATTTGTGGCAAATGAAGAGTTTTTGTTTTTTATTATAAAAGTGTTGTCACTCTCTCACTAAAGGTTCCAAATTCTATACCTCTAGAATCAATGAAGAACATTGCACATGTATAATTGCAACCTAAACAAAATTAATCACAAGGAAGTCTCCATAAAAACAACCTTAACCCTTGAAGGATGGACCGGTGGCCGTGGAAATCATGCATTTTGATACCGTGTGACATCATCTCCTTTGAAAAAGCTAGATATATTTGTTGCAAGTCAAAGTACTGTAGAAGATTTCCCCTTTCCACCCCTAATACCGAGGATGAATGATTGCATTTCTGTCCTACAAGGAAAGATTCTTTGTCATTCATCGGACGAAAAACGTCCTCGGCGTCGTTTAAGGGTTAAAAAAACATGACATTCAAAGTGGCCAATCATTTTGGAACAGAGGAAGTACCAATTTCGCGTTTGAGATTAAAGGAGATCTTGCCTATTGAATGATAAGCAACTAAAGATAAAGACAAACTGAGGACTGAATGATGGGCATTATGCAATGCGTTTGCCTAAGAGCATCCCCACTGCGCACCCAGCCAAAAGGGGCGGGCCGGCCTCAATTGGCGTGTCCAATGAGGGAGCCAAGCCTTCCTTTTTGGCTTCACCCCACCGCATCTCCGCCTAGAGACACGGGGAGGAAGTCAACATGGCCACTACGAGCGCCACCTCACCCCCACAAAGCATGGAGAAGCAATTAATGTCCCTCAAAAAGTGAGCAAAGAACAAAATTCACCCATACCGCCTCATGGGCAAGCCACTCCAATTGGCCGTCCGACCTCTACAATTGGCCGCGGCCGGCCAACTTTTTGACTTCCCCGTGTGTGCCGTGGGGGAAATAAATGGGGCCAGCCCGACCAATCCCCGGGTTTGCTTGATTGGCCGTGTGCGGTGGGGATGCCCTAATCCCCCAAACCCACCATGAAACAAAGTGCCTCCAGTAAGTTGAGTTATTGTTCGGTTGGTGATCCACAGAACTTAGTCCACATAAGTTACAACAAGAATATTCTTCTCATTGAAAACTGCATCTTCCTCCTTTTAGATCAATGTAAGTTCGGTAATTTTTATTTTTTTATTTTTTGACACAAATGATAGGGAATTTCATTGCAAATGGTTGTTGTTGTTGTTTTTGTTTTTTGTTTTTTTCCCGAAACAAATGAAATTCATAGTAAATGATCAGTAAGTTGATTCAATTCCATGTCCTTCCCAGGCTAAAGGATCAGAGCCTCAGAGGATCAAACTTGGCCCACGGAGTCAACCTTCTGCTTCCATAGGGCCAGTTTACAGCTTGCTTGGCTTGCCTGCAGGTGCAACTGCGTCCCCCATTTTTACAGAAGTCCGTCCTGCCTGCCTGCCTCAAGTCCGCCTCTGTTTACAGATGGAAGTGCTTGTTTCAAAACTTGTACCCTACTTGAAGGTCAGATTAAGCAAAAAAATTAATTAATTAATTAATTAATTAAAGTAATTTTGTATACATAAATACATTTAAAAGTGCCACATGTCATCTTGTGGATGGTGGGACGTGACATGGACCCCTGAAAATCTGATGTGGAGATTGTGGCACCTGAGTGAGTGCCAAATGAGACCTTCATGTATGGTTAGTGTCCCTTGTATGAGTTATATATATTGCATGTCTGGATTGTATGGGGGACAATGGAGAATTGGCTGCTTGGCTACGGAATTGGGTGGAAAGGAAAAGGCTCTGCCAAAGATTAGGGCCTGGGGGGCCGGCAAGCTGCACCTGTTGTTGCACTGCAAGTTGTGCAACAGCAATTGGTTGGAAGACAGACAGAYAAAATATGGGGAAGGCAGCAAGCATAAAATTGTCACTTTCACTTTCAGTTTCTTTGAGAAGATTGAGAAGTGACGGCTGTTCGGATTAAACACACACTTTTATTATTCCCATGTTCACAACTTGTAATACAGTAGAACCTCTCTAAGTCACTCCTCTATAAGCCATTAAAACCTCTGTAAGCCAATATGTCACACCTGACCAGACTGGGTTGCATTACAAAGGTTGTGACAAAAATTTGCCCCTCTCTTAGCCAATAAACCTGTGTAAACCAATCTGTGAGACCAATCCGGGACTAAGTGAGTAAGGGAGGTTCTATGGTATTCCCTCAGGAGGGTAATATTTAGCAATGGTAACATAGTATTTTGGGGTCAATTTTTTACTTTGTGGTGATGGTGTAGTACCTTGTCCAGTTCACTTTGGGGTTGCACTTTCACCCGTAACCGTGTAAGGAAGGATGTGCCCCCATGACCAAGGTAGTCACCAAAACTCTATAATTCTTGGATCAATAGGTGGGTGTATTTTCTTTTTCTATAGTTAACAGTGAAGTAATCCATCGGACCCCTATGGTTCGCAACGTCTTTACAAGGTTGATGTTTGATAATTTCAAAACTATTTGCCTCCTTTTCCCTTTGGGGGAGTTCTAGGGATTTCTTGAAACAATGTACAAATTCAAAGTCTAGCATTGGTGCCATCCATTCAACATTGACATGTATCGATGAATAGGGAAATTTGTAAGAGCAGCCCCACAGCAACATAGCCAAGCAACATTGTAAGCATTTTGTGCCATTGATCTTCTTGTGGCAAAGAAGATCAATGGCGGACAATGTTTATAGTGTTGCTTGGCCGTGTTATTGTGGGACTGCTCTAAGAAGTTTTCACACAAATTTGTATGTGATCCTTCCACTCCTTTCATTAGTGGTTATGGGAGCCAAGCCATTCCCTATGGAGAGGGTGAATTGACCCTCTTGCTTGGCCCCTTGAGAAAACACTGAAACTTTTAATTTTCCACACACGATAAAATTTGCAAATTCTGCAATCCAAGGTCCCAAATTAGCTAGGAAGGGTGTTCAAGGTAAATTAATCAAGCACAAAATAAGGTTATTTCTTTTACTTGCAACCCTAAAATGACTTGGAGGAGCCGAGTGAGGGGGGTGGGTAGTTTATCCCGACCTTCCTGATCAACCTCCATTTTGGCAATGTAGGGAGGTTTATTTCTGATCAAGAATGGCGCAAAATGATTGGGCTATGGGACTCTTAATTCTGCATGCAATCTTAGATCAAAAATAGGATGACCTGTTTGACCAATATGGGATGAATAGAATTTTCACCTAGAAAAATGCATGGTGATTTTGTTTTGAGAAATACAATTATTAAAAGTTATGGAATCCTCCTAAAATATGTTTTTCCACTCAACATACCTATGCTCAAGATATGCTCAATTGCTTAAGTGGTCGGAAATGGGTCTTAATTGGTTAGTAAGATGACCTTTAGATGGAATAAGTGGGAATCAATGCATGCCTACTATGGTGGAGACCATATTAGCTGCGGTTGTTGTAGGAGGTGGATCATAATATGCTCACATTACTTAACCCTAATAGGGCCACAAGGCCCCTTTGTGGACATATAGTATATTAGAATACAGTGGTATTTGATAAGAAAAACATTGACCAAACACTCTTCAATACAAATTAAATTAATGATCTCGATAGTATGTAAATAAAAATATATAACAATTCATATATAAAATCACAATTGAAGAGTAACAAGGCTAAACACAAGTCGTATACAAAAACCACTCTCAAAAAATCGCCCGTTTGTTGTTTGGAAGAGTTTTGCGGCGCAATAAGCCGTAATGCCCGATTACACTGGCAAACCTAAGTAATCGAGCATTGCGGGTTCTTCATCCAATCTTGTTCTTTCATCGCAAGGGTTTCACCCAACTTCAATTTTCCTGCTCATGATTTACATCAGGCAATATCCCTCATCGTCAGACATTTGGAGATGTAACACTACAAGAGAAAGGGGTGTTTTAAGTACAGTCCTAGACATAAGATTTTAAGTAATGACCAATAAGGAGTCTTTTAAGTAAGAATTTACTAAAAACACATGTCTTTTAAGTTAAAGTTTACTTAAAAGACATGTGTTTTTAGTAAATTCTTACTTAAAAGACTCCTTATAAGTCATTACTTAAAATCTTATCTCTAGGACTATACTTAAAACATCCCTCTCTCTTGTAGTGTAAAGTGCCTCCTCGTCGGGCTCAGCCCTCCTTGTTGGCCCTTTACATTGCAAAATGCCCTCCTCCTTGGGCATTGCCCTAAACAAAACAAACCAAGGTCCTTCTAGGGTTAGACTTTATTGCTGACCAAATTGCTGGTACAGGTACTACTCTGAAAACATGTGACCGAACAAGATGCAAGGCTCAGTGAGAGTAAAAAAAAAACATTTAACTGTTGCCATAGCAGAGGCGAATATTAGCAGACCATGAACTCAAGCTAATTTCCGTGTCTTGTGTCTTCCCTGATCAGGAGACCCGACCAAGTGAAGAACAGTACTACCTGGCCTGCTGATAGCTTGCGTAGTTTGTGTGCAAACTCTATGGAAGTTAGCCGGACATCTTTCCCAGGAGCAGAATGATACGCACTTGATATGCACCTGAGTTTTGACGAAGAAGAACTTTGAAACTTTACGCTACGGTTTCCCTTCCGACAAAAAGCGTTATTCCTTCCTCAAATGATCATGCCAAGTGTTGTTTGTGCATTATTTGATCGAGCCCCCCATTTGAATCCCCCGAGGAAATTATGTTTTACCAACAATAAGAGAGCTTTCCGAGTGATAAGGGAAAACATCGTATTGTGGTCAGAATTTGGAGTCTGCCTTCATACCATTGCTGAAATTTTTCAAATTTTTTCCCTTGTATAGACAATTGTGAGAAATAGTAAGAGCACTTGAAATCATATTTTTCAAACAAAGTATGAATTTGTTATGAATTTTTGAAGTGATATGTCCAAAAGAGTCAATAGGCTACCTAATAACCAACAAAAATTGTATCCAATTTGCTCATCTTAATCACCTAAAGTGGTCACAATAATTTCTAATGTGGAAGGTCCTGAAAAGTCACTACCTACAATAATTTACACTCAAAAAGTAGGGGACTCCTAATGAGGTCACTAGTCACTCCATGGATGTCAAGTTAAACATTGATTATGGCCTGAAAAATTGTCATGGGGTCATTAGGTGTCCACAATGGGTCATCCAATAGCAATGGGATGTTCTACCTTACATGAACGAAGAGTCTCTTATGAAATAGTTGAATCTAATGCATTCTTGTATTGTACATGAATCTAGTTGCCATTGGTGTTGACACCTATTAGTGCAAAGCTTTCATCTTGTTCCTCTACATTGAATACATGTATTAGAGGGATCCATATTAGGTGTAATCTCAACCCCTTTCTAACCCCCCACCCCCCACACCACACACACACACACAATTTCTTGCTTAAAATATAACTCTCCTACTATTCATAAGAGTCTACGGTTGGTTTTAGACACACTTGGTTTTTTTCAACACTTTTGAAATTTTGTAGTTTACGCATACAATGTCCAAAAATGGTATTCCAAGATAATCTAAGATCCTCTTTTGACTACCAACAAGGTAGCACAAAAAAATGTTTCTAGATGATATTGTAAACCATGTTGAATTGCTTATTTGATTNCTAGGGATTTCTTGAAACAATGTACAAATTCAAAGTCTAGCAATGGTGCCATCCATTCAACATTGACATGTATCGATGAATAGGGAAATTTGTAAGAGCAGCCCCACAGCAACATAGCCAAGCAACATTGTAAGCATTTTGTGCCATTGATCTTCTTGTGGCAAAGAAGATCAATGGCGGACAATGTTTATAGTGTTGCTTGGCCGTGTTATTGTGGGACTGCTCTAAGAAGTTTTCACACAAATTTGTATGTGATCCTTCCACTCCTTTCATTAGTGGTTATGGGAGCCAAGCCATTCCCTATGGAGAGGGTGAATTGACCCTCTTGCTTGGCCCCTTGAGAAAACACTGAAACTTTTAATTTTCCACACACGATAAAATTTGCAAATTCTGCAATCCAAGGTCCCAAATTAGCTAGGAAGGGTGTTCAAGGTAAATTAATCAAGCACAAAATAAGGTTATTTCTTTTACTTGCAACCCTAAAATGACTTGGAGGAGCCGAGTGAGGGGGGTGGGTAGTTTATCCCGACCTTCCTGATCAACCTCCATTTTGGCAATGTAGGGAGGTTTATTTCTGATCAAGAATGGCGCAAAATGATTGGGCTATGGGACTCTTAATTCTGCATGCAATCTTAGATCAAAAATAGGATGACCTGTTTGACCAATATGGGATGAATAGAATTTTCACCTAGAAAAATGCATGGTGATTTTGTTTTGAGAAATACAATTATTAAAAGTTATGGAATCCTCCTAAAATATGTTTTTCCACTCAACATACCTATGCTCAAGATATGCTCAATTGCTTAAGTGGTCGGAAATGGGTCTTAATTGGTTAGTAAGATGACCTTTAGATGGAATAAGTGGGAATCAATGCATGCCTACTATGGTGGAGACCATATTAGCTGCGGTTGTTGTAGGAGGTGGATCATAATATGCTCACATTACTTAACCCTAATAGGGCCACAAGGCCCCTTTGTGGACATATAGTATATTAGAATACAGTGGTATTTGATAAGAAAAACATTGACCAAACACTCTTCAATACAAATTAAATTAATGATCTCGATAGTATGTAAATAAAAATATATAACAATTCATATATAAAATCACAATTGAAGAGTAACAAGGCTAAACACAAGTCGTATACAAAAACCACTCTCAAAAAATCGCCCGTTTGTTGTTTGGAAGAGTTTTGCGGCGCAATAAGCCGTAATGCCCGATTACACTGGCAAACCTAAGTAATCGAGCATTGCGGGTTCTTCATCCAATCTTGTTCTTTCATCGCAAGGGTTTCACCCAACTTCAATTTTCCTGCTCATGATTTACATCAGGCAATATCCCTCATCGTCAGACATTTGGAGATGTAACACTACAAGAGAAAGGGGTGTTTTAAGTACAGTCCTAGACATAAGATTTTAAGTAATGACCAATAAGGAGTCTTTTAAGTAAGAATTTACTAAAAACACATGTCTTTTAAGTTAAAGTTTACTTAAAAGACATGTGTTTTTAGTAAATTCTTACTTAAAAGACTCCTTATAAGTCATTACTTAAAATCTTATCTCTAGGACTATACTTAAAACATCCCTCTCTCTTGTAGTGTAAAGTGCCTCCTCGTCGGGCTCAGCCCTCCTTGTTGGCCCTTTACATTGCAAAATGCCCTCCTCCTTGGGCATTGCCCTAAACAAAACAAACCAAGGTCCTTCTAGGGTTAGACTTTATTGCTGACCAAATTGCTGGTACAGGTACTACTCTGAAAACATGTGACCGAACAAGATGCAAGGCTCAGTGAGAGTAAAAAAAAAACATTTAACTGTTGCCATAGCAGAGGCGAATATTAGCAGACCATGAACTCAAGCTAATTTCCGTGTCTTGTGTCTTCCCTGATCAGGAGACCCGACCAAGTGAAGAACAGTACTACCTGGCCTGCTGATAGCTTGCGTAGTTTGTGTGCAAACTCTATGGAAGTTAGCCGGACATCTTTCCCAGGAGCAGAATGATACGCACTTGATATGCACCTGAGTTTTGACGAAGAAGAACTTTGAAACTTTACGCTACGGTTTCCCTTCCGACAAAAAGCGTTATTCCTTCCTCAAATGATCATGCCAAGTGTTGTTTGTGCATTATTTGATCGAGCCCCCCATTTGAATCCCCCGAGGAAATTATGTTTTACCAACAATAAGAGAGCTTTCCGAGTGATAAGGGAAAACATCGTATTGTGGTCAGAATTTGGAGTCTGCCTTCATACCATTGCTGAAATTTTTCAAATTTTTTCCCTTGTATAGACAATTGTGAGAAATAGTAAGAGCACTTGAAATCATATTTTTCAAACAAAGTATGAATTTGTTATGAATTTTTGAAGTGATATGTCCAAAAGAGTCAATAGGCTACCTAATAACCAACAAAAATTGTATCCAATTTGCTCATCTTAATCACCTAAAGTGGTCACAATAATTTCTAATGTGGAAGGTCCTGAAAAGTCACTACCTACAATAATTTACACTCAAAAAGTAGGGGACTCCTAATGAGGTCACTAGTCACTCCATGGATGTCAAGTTAAACATTGATTATGGCCTGAAAAATTGTCATGGGGTCATTAGGTGTCCACAATGGGTCATCCAATAGCAATGGGATGTTCTACCTTACATGAACGAAGAGTCTCTTATGAAATAGTTGAATCTAATGCATTCTTGTATTGTACATGAATCTAGTTGCCATTGGTGTTGACACCTATTAGTGCAAAGCTTTCATCTTGTTCCTCTACATTGAATACATGTATTAGAGGGATCCATATTAGGTGTAATCTCAACCCCTTTCTAACCCCCCACCCCCCACACCACACACACACACACAATTTCTTGCTTAAAATATAACTCTCCTACTATTCATAAGAGTCTACGGTTGGTTTTAGACACACTTGGTTTTTTTCAACACTTTTGAAATTTTGTAGTTTACGCATACAATGTCCAAAAATGGTATTCCAAGATAATCTAAGATCCTCTTTTGACTACCAACAAGGTAGCACAAAAAAATGTTTCTAGATGATATTGTAAACCATGTTGAATTGCTTATTTGTGCAGTTTTAGGTGTAGTTACCTTGTACATAGTCATATTACTAGCAACTTCAAATTGCAAACAATTGTTGCACTCAATTTGAGGAAGAATGGTCACTTGTTGGGTTTTAGGTTTTCATCATGAGTCTCTGCATACTTGATAGAATAGATGGATGGAATATTGTTCATTTATTTATTACGTAATTGTCTATATGTATAAGGTAGATCAGCCCACTTCCTTCAAAAATCCAATTCCGTCATCCTGCACTTGTCCCCAATTCCATCTGTTCAAACATCCTAATATGTCCAAAAATCTAACCAAATTAGTGCATTAATGCCATTAAAGGTAACATATCAATAACAGATTGGTGAATATTTCAATGCTAATAGGTGCAAAAAAAAGGCGGTTATTGGTTGTTAATAGATTGTTTATGATCCTAGTCTATGGGTGGTTTTGTAATTACAAGGTTGGACATTTCAAAACTTCAGTAGAATTTACGATTTTGATCAGAAAAATATAATCACTTGGGTTTGACTCATGAAACATGTGTACACCTTGGAAAAAATATGCGGCCTTTTTGGAATTGGCTCCAAGTTACTCAAATTGCAAATCATGGGGGTGATAGACTTGTCTACCTTATTCATCTAAGATTTTGTCGATGCCATCCCCTCCCAACTGCCAATTTCTACTGAGAAAGATAAGGTAAACTCCCCCATTACAAGCAATCAAAATAAAAGTAAGCCCATTGTGAACAAAATTGTAATGGTGGTGAAAATTTTAAATCCTTGAACGTCTGCCACAACATTTTGCGTCCGATAGATGACAGAGAATCAATTTGTGTAGGATCGAAGTGCAATTGAATCTTGTGTGGGAACTACATGTCTTCTACAATACTTTGACTTCCAATGCTTACTTTTGAAAAAAATTAAACCAACGATTCTCATGGTACCAAAATCCATGATTTCCACGGTGACCCGCCGTGGTGTTTAAGGGTTAAACTTGAATATACACCACCATTCCATTGCAATTTTGCCAAGGGTGGGCTTGCTCCCACTTGCTTTGCTTGTAATGAGGGAATTTACCTTAACTTAGTTTTTTCCCAATTTTTTTT
This sequence comes from Pleurozium schreberi, assembly GCA_006891605.1. Taxonomy (NCBI): domain Eukaryota; kingdom Viridiplantae; phylum Streptophyta; class Bryopsida; order Hypnales; family Hylocomiaceae; genus Pleurozium; species Pleurozium schreberi. The sequence goes on along the minus strand of VACF01000752.1, from coordinate 216,264 downwards.
GATCTGGCTCTAATGTACAATAGTTATCAAGGTAGGAGGTCCACGGAGCGCCCATCTAAGGGCTGAAGCTGAATTTTGGCAAGGTGAAATTGCTTGAAATAATTTTTAGTAAATTTTCCTTGAAAGGCAAGTGGAATTGGCATCTAACCCAAGTAGTTTCATATTTTTTGGAGTTTTGTGGAATTAGTTATGATTTTTTGACGTTGCAGAAAAGTGCATTTCAATGGGCTCTATCTAAAACCGACCCCTTAAAACCGACCACCTCCTCCAATGTAGACAACTTGTACATTGGAGATTGGACCTCCTACCTTACCCAACATTCCATTCGCTAAGCTTATTCTATTCTATCCTATTCTTTTCTATTTTTTTTTTTGAGTAAGACTGTCCATTCTATCTGTTGCCAATGATTGCCACTCAGGAATCCAACTCTGCCTGCACCATATCATTAGGCTTCTTCATTAGGCTTAACTTAGTTTCCATTATGTTAAGTTCCATTAATTTACATTAAGTTACCACAGAATGATAGGCCATGACTGATGAATCCATCTCCATGGAAGCCAGGCAGTGAAAAGCACTGATGAACCGAACTGGTAAGCTTATGCTGCAGTCAGTATGCACTTGTGCAATGGGAAACCGTGGAGACGTAAGCTTAATTAGTAAGTTACTAAGCAGGCAGGCAGTGGAGTGCCGTGAACTAATCCGTCAGTGGGATTCGATCATAGACGGGTGCAGTGACTTCTGCTTTGGAGCGGAGCGCAGTGACCGCGACATGACTGCCAGTGGCAGTGGCCGGGTAATGCAATCATGGTTGCAGGTGTGAGCGTGGTGGCAAAGCTGGCGGACGGGCAGGCAAGGCTGTTATGGAAATCCCATCATTCAGGAGACTGCCCAATGAAGGTACTCCTCACAACGCAAGGTGAAGGACGGCAAGCAACTTGATTACGGTAGACACCCCCAAAATTGCCACTAATCTGAAACTAAAACTGCCATCTTCAGATGTTATACATCTCCAAGATCGATTATGTACCTAGGTGGAAGAAACACTTTTAGAATCAAACTTTGACTCTTCATAACTTTGGCATATTGTATCCAAATGGCATGTTCTTTGGTGTATTGGAACCTCCTTTCACTTGCCCACAAGACAATATGAAAATCTGACCGGATTAATAGTAGTAATTAGGCTTACTATCAATTTGTGACAGTTTTGGGTGTATCCACCTTAGTTTAACCCCTAAAGGACCAAAGTCCCTACGGGAGACACTTGGGATTTCGGGCAGGCTTGTGTGACCTCAATTTTTGACATTATTTTTTGAGACTTTTTTTGAAGGTAGGAAATCACATTAGCTTTCTGAAAATGTAATTTTCATTTCAACCGGTGCCTGGGAGCAAAAGTTATGCCACCCTATGTCCAAAAAGTAGTTTGTCAGGTAGAGCAAAAAAAAGACAAAAAAAGAACTTTTGAAATTTTAAATTTTTTTTCTCAAAGATTATGTTTTTGTCTACATCTAAAGCTTCAATTCATTGTATTTGGACTAATATTGAGAAAGTTATGGACAATCTTGTTTTTCAGGCAATCTAAGCATGTTCTTGAAAAAATAATTTGTATGATTCATTTTTGAATGCAATTTCATAATATTTCTCAATTTTCCTTTTTTTTGTGTAGAGTTAAGTTTGTTTGCAAGAACAATCTCACCATTGAGATTTTGGTGTTTTAATTCCATGTTAGAGCTATCAACAATTTAGTGTTTTGCTCAATCTTGGACCTACTCCTACTCAACAATTTTTTAAAGATTAAAAATCAAATATTTTTTCTTCGACTTTTTTTTCAAACTCTCAACTCAAATGCTCAACATAAAAAAAATATTTAAACTCAAGGTTTGTAGTGCCAAAAAATTACACAAATGGCTGTCAAAGTCATCTAAAATTGCAAACTAGAGTTCAAAAAAACTTTCGTTTTCAACTTTGAATGCTCATATCTTTTAATCTATACGGTCAAACTTCATGAAATTTCTACCACATGCTCTAAGACAAGTGAAGTATGAGATTCTATGGTTAGATTTACGAAAGAAATGTTTAGTTTGGTTCCTTGGATGAATGTAGCGGACATGACAATTTTGAGTGTTTTTTGAGCCTGAAAATGCCTTGGTTTTTTAGGGGTTAAGTGTATAGGCAAGTGGAATAACACTCTTAAAAAGATGTTTAGGCCTAGCTATTAGTGTCCATCAATCTGACTACTTTGGAGAATACAWGGTGAATAGGCACCATGAATACATGGTGAATAATTATATGGTGAATATGTGGAGGATATATGGACAGTGCATGGAGGATACATGAATAGTCACGTTTTTATGAAAGAAGAATCTTTAGTAATGTTGGAGAATGAACTTAGTAGTATTTTTCGGAGACAACTTAGAAGATGTAAGCTTCAAAAGAAAAGAAGACGTGAGCTTAATTTCTACAAAGACGCATCCATTACCTTAATTAATTCCTTACAGCCATTCCTAAAACCCACTTCAGTTCCTTGAAGAGCTTCCCTAATGAATGCCAAAATTCAATCTAAACTGCCAATCTCACGTGATAATGTGCAAATTGCTTAACCACCGCACTGGCCAATCTCACGTGATAATGCACAAATTGCTTAACCACCACTAATCCATCCGATTAGTATCTTCCAGCGCGGGTTTGAAGTGAGTGGCTTAAATGAATCAGTTCAGTTCCTTATTATTATTACAGTAGCATTGTGGAAATCTGACCCTGCCTGGGCTGGGCTAACTTCATCTGCAAAAAATTCAAAGATGATGTTTAGGGTTGCTAAGCTTAAGTCACTGGTGTCCTCCTCCTCCAAAAATAGTTGCTGGTGTCCTTCAAAGAAAAACAAGACGTGTGGGCCCTAGAGAACAAAGTTCCCCAGTCACGTTTCCCTTGTTGGGAGCGTAAGCGTCTCCTGACAGGGCCCATAAAAAAAGAAAAAAAAGAAAAAAAAAAGAAGAAAAAAAAAGTAACTGGTGTATTCACATCCTTCTTTCAACAAAAAAAAAACGAGTTACTGATGTCCTATCCTTCATTTGTCCCCGACGACTTCGTCAACTGCTGTCAGAGATATTTCTCAAACAACCACTCCATCTTCACTCACATMAGATAGACTGAAACTCTTCTTCTACAGTGTTGTGACCAAATACCCTTGATGTGCAATTGAGTCCATTCCCGAAAAAATTAGCGCTAGTGCACTCCAATCTCGAAGAGAAAAGGCAACAGTTTTGAGGTAAATAAACAGTTGGGGACGTTAAAGTGGTCATTCAAAGTTTGCAGTTTTATCTTGGGGATCCCTGGGATTTTTTATTTGCCACCTATGATCAAAATTGAAAATTTAGAATTCAAATTGGAAATATGAATTCAGAAGCTCTAAATAAGTTAGAGCATCCCCACCGCACACAACCAATCAAGCAAACCCCGGGATTGGCCAGGCCGGCCCCATTTATTTCCCCCACGGCACACACGGGGAAGCCAAAAAGTTGGCCGGACGCGTCCAATTGTAGAGGTCGGACGGCCAATTGGGGAGGCTTGCCCGTGAGGCGGTATGGGTGAATTTTGTTCTTTGCTCACTTTTCGAGGGACATTAATTGCTTCTTCATGCTTTGTGGAGGTGAGGTGGCGCTTGTAGAGGCCATGTTGACTTCCTCCCCGTGTCTCTAGGTGGAGTTGCGGTGGGGTGATAGCAAAAAAGGAAGGCCTGGCTCCCTCATTGGGCACACCAATTGAGGTTGCCAACCCCTTTTGGCTAGGTGCGCAGTGGGGATGCTCTTAGAAGTGGTGAGGAACACATGATACTAAGCAACCACAAAATACAAGTAAATTAATGCATTTATCTTTGGCCAAGGGAAGATAGACAGATGAAGCAAACTTTGAATGAGCACTATAGTGTCATGCTAAAAGAACAAGGTAGGTGCTATAAGATAATACTACCTATTTCCTTTCATTTGAGCCATTAGCACATGGAAATATTGTTGAAATCAATGGGTTTAAATTTTCTTTTATAAACATATGGAATTGAAAAGGATATCTATAAAAAAAATTCAATACTATAAATGCCATTGATTGTACATTTAAAAAAAGAATTACATRATACGTGTAATTTGAAGTACTACACCGCTACAAGCAATAGCTCTAATGATCCCTCATATTCTTTCTAATGACTTGTATTTATGAAATTTCACATATATCATACATATGTGGTGTTCAATAGATGCATTGGAAGTTATTTAAATTGAAAAATGAGATTTTCTATGTGGATTTGTAGTTGTGTTGTATAATTTTTTTGAATTTGCAATGCTTGAGTTATTGGTATTATTTGCAAATCTCCTATCAAGATCAAATGTCCATAATTGTTTTTTTACAATATTATGATCAAATTTATKGAATCAAGAATACTAAATAGCTAGAAGTGAATGGGCTCTCTAATGTTTTGTCTTCATGTTGCCATGTTTCAAATGCTAGCCAAGCAAAGTTATCAAAGCTAGCTAAGCATTTAATATCATAAAATGTGGTAGCAAAAGTGGTGTCTCCTTGTTGTTTAGATGTCTTGAATAGTATCCAAGAAATGATTGCCTTTCATGAAATAAAAACACTTAGAAAGTACAAGTATCATAACACGCTTTGTTCTAGTTTTCAATGGTAGATATCTAGTTGACAATTAGTGTTGGTGTTAACATTTCGTGTTGGTATTATTTTCAACTTTAATAACCAATTTCGTGTTGGTAACATTTTCAATGTTGTTGGAATTTAATGTAAGAATTTAAACACCATGGGTGCTATCATGAGAGCCTAGAATCATGAGCACATCGTCATAAAAATTTGTACACCTATGTTATGGGTGTTTGTATTATAGAAACCTTCCATAATTATAGAACACCTATGTTATGAATATTTATATTATAGATATTTGTTTTATAAGCACCTTTAATGATAGTAAAGTATTTAGTCATACATATGCTCAACACTCATAGGCTTGCATTTCCATGCTCACATGCTAGCATCAGTGTCATTACAACAAACACTAAATTTCATTAGTAGTGGAGTGTAAAGAGTCCCTAAACCCGCATGCATCATGGCTTTAAAGTCAAAATTCTTCCTCTACAAGGTAAAACCACCCATTTCCCACCAGTGCCCCATAGCCAACCTGTAAATTGACTTATTTCCAACCAAGGCTAGAATGTATTTTGTTCTTTTGTTCAAGGTTGCGACTAAAAGTTCATGATACATGTCCCAAAGTAGTGCAAAAAAAATGAGGAAGCAACGAGTGGAAAAGTAACTTTTGAATTATCGAAATTGAAAAGTCTAAAGATTGGCTATGGGGTTGGAACTCTTTTTTCCTTTCAAAATTCTTAGTAATTTCAATTCATGCGATAAAATTACCAAGGTTTTTGCAATCCCCATCATTTTCATCAACACACCTCTAAAATATTTACCTTCCATTGCAATGCTTCAGATTTGTCTGAATTCCTTATTCGGTCGGTTATAGGTGGTTCTACCTTAAATTTTTGAATTACCAACAAAATTTCCTTGATTGTACATTCAAGAATTAGGGCTGCACATGGATCAATCCGCACCCTACTAACCTTGCAATTGAAGCTTACAATAGTATCTTATCCCCTGCCCCTACAGAATATTGTTGTTGAGCGGCACAAGAAGCCGTGATCACTTGAATATTATGTGTCAATAATGATTTGAATGCTTCAATATTAACTTTACTGTGCGATTAGGAGGTGGCGTGCTCAACACCCCCCACTCCGCTCCGTCGCGTACTGGTGGGCCTCGTCGCGTACCCGCGCGTAGTGAATGTTTTGTCAAAATGGGTACCTCACGGCTCTCAAGGACAAGAGTGCGAATTTGATGATCGAGGCTTACCACTAAGCTCGAGCTTAAGCTTATACTTGGCTGTGGAAGTTGACAGGAGATTTCATATGGTGAATACCCAGGTGCTCCTAGAACTTAAGGTATTATAATCGGCACTTGCGTACCATTAGAGACGCTGGTGGTCCTGGGCGAATGAGATTTAAAAAGCAATCGATGCGGTATTATATTAACTTATCGAGTAGTCCAAGGAATAATTACATCCCGGCGGTTACACTTCTGTAGAAGTATGCGTTCAATGTGACCATGGAGTATGGACCTTGGGAGTCAAGCGATCGGATCCTTGATTCGCGGCTTCATGCCCATCTCRAAAGGGATCTGACTGTGTCCTTCTGTTTGTACTCCAAATGCTAAGGTAGGACCACTTTTTATTACTTTTTTTAATTTCATGAAGAGCCAAAGTTGTGGTATTAAATGTTGTAGTGGTGCTCCTAATTTCAGCATTCATTCACATATTGGATAGAAAATATGACATTAGCACGTATCACATGTCTATGATTATGTTTTCATCCACAATTTGGTCATTTCATCCAAGGGTGATTGCAAGAAACACTTGTCCTATTTTTTGTACCCTTGCCCTTGGACAGGTGTTTTTTTGCTCATAAATTTTGCATAGTTTGATTTTTTGGAATGAAATTTGGAATGGAAGTACACGAGGTAGTTTTAGACATTGAGTAATTTTTTCAAAATTTTTGAAATTATTTTTCTATTTTTAACTTGCCCCCAATTAGGTGTCTACCTTGGCCATTTTGGAGGGTTTTAGTACTATTCTCTACCCAAAAATCAAAATTTGAAGTTGAAAATTCAGTTGCAAGGACCTCTACTAAAGTTACATAGGCTTACAAAGAGATTTTCTAAAAATAGTAATTTGTCCACCCTCCACATGTGCTCAAAGTGCACTACCTTTGCACAAGTGCAAAAAACTCAATTTTTTTTTCCAAAGACAAAATGGTTGAGAAGAAGCATCTTCAAGTGAGGAAAAATGGCTTTCTTTTAAAGATTTTTTTGAATTTTTTACTATTTTAAAAAATCAAACATCGAAGTGTCCATTTTCTTGGCATTTTCCATCACTAGTTGAGGCTGCATAACTTTTAGAGATAAATTTTTCTAGGTTTGAATTTTCATACAGTCATGTGATCTTTTGAATGCTTTATAAGTTATCCATATTTTATTTCATTTTTGAAAACGTTATTCCAAAAGTCATAGTACTCCAATACTAAGGCCATTTTGAGCTAAAAATGACAAGTGTTTCTTGTAACTACCCCCCCCAAAAAAATTATTCATATTTTATGGCAAAAAATTATTTCTTTTTTTGTCATTTGTAGCCAAGTTCTTTTCTATTGAACCTCAAAGCCAAAAAGAAGTCTTGGTAGAACCTTTACCTAGGCAATGTAAGGTTTCTAATCTTTCTTTAGGTCATGAATTATAATTTTTGATGAACAAAAGCAAATTCTATTTGCATTTTTTTGGTTAGAAATTTCTAAATTTTGATGAAAGAAAGTAAATGCCATTCTTGAGCAAAGGCAAACTAGCTTAACATTGTCTACTAGTGAGGTAAAGGTCGTTTTGCATCCTTGCAAAAAGGAATCCCTATAATGGTGAACAAAATTGTCTTATTGATAGTTTCTCAATCAACTCCAATCCTAGAAGAAATTGATAAGTCCCTTTAGGTATGTAGCAAAGCATAATACCATTCCAACATGGGGAGGACCATTGATTGGCTATACAATGTTAAAAGACCAAAGTTTTGCTTTGAATGAGATAAAAACTAAACCCTGATGGACATTGCTACAATTTAGCATTTCATTAGATGGGACAACTCATTAAAATTGATATCATACATTGGGGGCAGGCTCGGCACTTTTCTATCAAATATTTATTTTTTTCCGGAAATTAAGGTTCAATAGATGCTAAAACTACAATTTCTAGCCAATATTGTTTTTTTCACCATACAATTTTTTTTGTTTTTTGAAAAAATAATTTCCCTAAAATTTTGGCATTTATTTTATGAATTATTTTTTGCCGACCTTGCCACCAACGTATGATATTTAGAATAAGGTGAAGCTTTGAATTTCAAACTTTATATTACGAAATGAACATAAAGTACATACCAAAGGAAAAAAATGTTATGTAGAAGAAAAAAAGTTGAAAACATATGAATACATATTTTACTCCTAAAGCTCTTTTATATCTAACATGGTTATTGTCTGAGTTTAAAACATCAAAAGTAGAGTATTGGATTTTTAAAATATTCTATCAATTTTTTTTCTGAGATATATTGGAAAATCAAATGATATTCTAGAGGATCTAATTTTTATAAACATAAAAGAATTTGTTAAAGAGAATTTTTTTTACCATCAATTTGGGCAATTATGGCAAAACATTCTTTTACTTTGAAATTTTGTACACTTCTTCTAGACTTGAGGCTCTACTAATATCTGAAGCCTTCAAATCTACTTGCAAAGTAGAAGTTGAGATATGGGTCTCAAAAGCTTGATATAGTCACATTGTCAAAAGCTAGTAAGAGTGACCTTTTAATAAAACATCATATTGTTTTTTGTTTGGTTATGTCTCACACGTACATTACTTTTAGACCTTTTTCTTGGTCTGGGTGGACTAGCCCCCTCACTCGGCCACTCCAAGTACTCACAGGGATGCAAGTAAAATAAAAGCCACCTATTTTGGGCCCGATTAATTTACCTTATACATTCCTTCTAACTATTTTGGGGCCTTTAATTGCAAATATGAATTTAGAACTTGCAAATTCTATCATGAGTGGAAAATAAAAAATTTCAAGGTTTTACGAAGTGGCCAAGCGGGGGGTTCAGTTCACGCTGGCTTTTTTCTTAAGCAAGGCACTTTTACTACCTATAGTTAAAAATTGAATCCTACAATTACAAATTACAAAAACTAGATAAAATTAGGAGTATTCTCCAATTAATTTTTGACCCAATGAACTTTAGGTATCAAAAGAAAACTTGTACATGTATCAGTTATTCCAAAAACCATTAACCCCTAAAGGACCAACATGCGTTTTTTGGCAACATCAAACTTTTGGGTAGATACGTGTGACTAGAGATTTACATATTTTGGTTTAAAATTTTTAGTAGAATGTGGGAACAAGGAACATCTTTCTTATGCACAACTTTCATAACATTCGGAAATATGAGTCAAAAGTTATTGCATAATACGTTGTTTGTTTCTCAACTTGGGTAGTCCGGGCAGATTTGAAAAAATCACTTTTTTAAGAATTTGAAATTTGAAATTTGTTCTTCAGATTTATATGTACTAAAAAACTTTTGAATCATTGCATTTCAATGGTTGAGATGAAAGTTATGGGGCTTTTTAGTTTGCGGGCAGTTATGGAATCCCTACACCAAAARAAACTTTGAAGTCCTTTATTTTACTGAAATTTCAATATTTTTGAAAAAAATAATGCTATTGGATGTAAATTGTTCATTACAACAATTCAACCATTTGGATTGGAGTTTTTTAGTTTTGTAACTAATTTATTAACAATTTAGTATTTTGAATCATTCTCTACTTCTTTCTACTTACTATTTGTTTCCTATATGTTGTACATCTCCAAACAATCTGAAAATTTTCATGTATGTAGCCAACTTGCCCTGAAAAATGAACTAAAGAAGCGCAACCATTTTGGACATTTTTTCATAATGATCTGACCTTGTGAAGTGCAACCGCTCGGTTTTTTGCAAGGCCAAAAAACGATTTTTGCCACTTCAAATGCAAATATCTTGCAATCTACATGGTGGAAATTTCTGAAATTTTCCCCTCATATTCTCAAACTAGAGTACTACGAGATCCTACGGTTACATGTTTCAAAAAATGATATTTTTCAAAAATTTGGTACTTGTACTAGAAATGGCAGTTTTGAAGCATTTTTGGTGAGAACATAGTCAATGAACTTTAGGGGTTAAATGACAAGAGGTATAAGACAAAGATAAACACCAAATTGCTAACAATTTTCAACGCAAATGATAAGAGTTTTATAGTATTATTTTTATTGCAAATTGTATTTTATGAATCTTTTAATTTCGAAAAAGAACTTTAGATATTAATATTTTTTGGGGAAGTTCATTGATTTCTTCAACAACAAAACTTCTCATAACTATCATTTTAACAATCAAAATAGAATAGTTAAATTTTTTTTGCATACAAATACACAAACCAATCCAACCTATTTTTGTATATAAATATACATTGATGGGTGATTGCAAGAAACACTTGTCAATTTTGTTGCATTTGGCTGATTTTCTTGGTAGTACTTTAAAATTAGAAAACTAATTTAAATTTTCTTTAAATATGACTAATGTATATATATTTAAGAAGAAGCTACCCTAGGAAGGAAAAATATAGAAAAATTCTCTAAATAGGAGAACTTGAAAAGTACCAAGTGTCAAGAAAATACATACTTTGATATTTAATTAGTAAGAAAATAGGATAAAATTTTCAAAAATAAAATAAAAATTGGCCATTTGAAACAACTTTATGTGGATGTCTAGTCATAACAAAATCCTCCAAAATTATTTTATTATTCAAAAATTCATTGCAAATGGTGCTTAGTTTAGGCCAATCTAGAAAACACTAGAAATAGGCAATCAAAAATCCCTCTCTTGGAAAGTTGTATTTTCATATTACAAAACAAACCACAAAGTTTCATGACCTAACTTTTCAAAAAAAGTACTCATTAGTACTAGAAACCACCAAAATTGCAAATGTTACATATTATCAAAATTCAATTTTGTTCATTTAAGTAATTTTACTCTTATTAAGAAATTCATATTTATTTTCCTTAACATTAGAAATTTTCTTCCAAATTTCTTGTTCTTTTGAGCATTTTGCAAAAGTTATAGACGAAAACAACTTTTTTCATGACAGTGTGACTGAATATAGGACAAGTGTTTCTTGCAATCACCCTCATCTACAAACCAATCCAACCTATTTTTTCTACAAGTATACATTGAGGTACTAAAATATGATCCTACACAAAATATCTTTTGGATTACTTTTAAGAAATACAAAATATAAAAATTGACGTAAAGAAGTTGATGGCTAGGATTTTCAATAAAACTACAAAAATTTCAAAAGTCCAAAGTCAATACATCTTGTCCAATGTCGCAAAAAATCAAATTCTCTTATTCAAAGGGTTTAACTCCTAAAGGACCAAGGCTCATTTGGGGCACAAATTGTGGAAAATTGCCACTTTTCAAGACAATGAGARAAAATGAAAAAATAGAAGTTTTATTTTCAAAGTTAAACCGTACAATTTTGTACTAGACTAATATGAGAATACGTGGGAAAAAATTGAGAAACTTTGACCGCACAGATTGAAAAATTATATTGTTTGAAGTTAGAAGAATTTTTTTTTTAGTTTGCCCGACAAGGCCAACAAACTCCTCCTAGAGTGATATTTTCACACTAGAAACGGTTATTGCTTTGACATTTGCATCTTGTATCATGTAAATTACGTACGTGCCAAATTATGGAGGTAGAGGAGTAGTTTTCCACATGCTACCCCAAACTTTGTTTGTTGTTTAAAATAGACTTGAACGGTTACGCATTTTTAAAATGAGTGTCTCAAAAAAGTAGATTGTCTAATTTCAAACTTTTTGGCAACATAAACATTTGTTGCTTRGGGTATGAGGTTGTCTTTTCAASAAGTGTGCTCTATCAAGRTGCGCTAGGGGTTCGGTAGRAGTTGTGATTGACCATGGAAATTAATGGGCCTACACAATTTTAATGCATGGGGCATTGTATGCTCTCTTTCTACATTTGCACCTACACCCGCACCCCACCTTCTGGGCATGTTAGTAGGGGTTAATGAGTATAAGACTATCCACAATTTTCTAATTACTTATCGTACATGAAGGTCCGATTTGGCACTTAAGTACCATAAGTGAATTTCCACATGAGATTCTCAAAGGKCCATGCACYTCRCACCATTYACAAGATGACACATGTYACTTTCACAAATATGACAAAATTTATGGTAAATTTGACCTTCACTTAGAGTTCTATTGTAATCACTTTTCATTGKTATGTTCAACTTTATTCAGTATTCTTACTTGAATTAGATATTGTATAAGCTTACTACTGGTATTCAACAAGTTGCCTGAAGTTATGGAAGCCAATAGTTGGCTTGCATCCAATATCGATGTATGGTAGAGGGACCCATTACTAACCGGCGCCCCATCTTCAATCAATAAGGTGTTGTATTCCCGACCAAGGTTGAAAAAGATTTCCATTTTCTCCTTGGAATGCATATTTTTTATTTTTTCAAGGTTTAGGCCAATAAGTTCATGACACATAAGTGAACAAGAAAGTAGGATGCAATGACCGGGAAAGCAATTCTTGAATGATCAAAATTGGATGACTCTAGATGTTGATCATGGATCAAACCCAACTTCGGCCTTCCAAAATTCATAGTAATTTCATTGGAAGAGATAAAATTACCAATTGTTTTTCAATTTCCATCATTTGTGTCAATGCACCTCTGAAAATATTTGCTTTGCCTAACACTACCTTAGATCATGTCCGGAATTGCTTATTTGATTGGTTACTAGTCACTCTACCATATAGAGTATTCTAATTCCAAACATTCAAGACTACTTTCTCTCTCACTACTTTGGGACATGTATCATCAACTTATTAAGGTAGGCACCCCAAAAGTGTCCCTATCTAAAACCGACATCTTCATACAAAGTACATCTCCAAAATCAATTAAGTACCCATGTGGAAGAAACACTTTTAGAACCGAACTTTGACCCTTCATAACTTTTGCATAATGTATCCAAATGTCGCATTCTTTAGTGCATTAGACCCAGTTTCACTTGCCAACAAGACAATATGAAAATCTGACCACCCTAATAATAGAATGAGGCACAATACCAATTTGTGGCTATTTTGGGTGTATCCACCTTAGTCCCAATTTGGAAAAAGAGTGAAAACCAGATTCCAAGCTTTGGTTGGAAATTTATTTCAAATTTAATGGGAAACAACTACTACTTCAGTCCCACTAAAAGCTTTCTAATTAGACTGATTTACAGTCTTTGTAAGAAGAATTTGGGAAGCTTTTAGTGGAACTGAGGGAGTACATCTACAGTTTGGGTAAGGATTGCCGGTTGGCAATGGGTGGTTCTACCATATGTTAAGTAGTTCCCACCCTGCTGCCAGGCCACTGCTTGTACTTTTATCTTCTGCAATTGGAATTCCGTTTCATGTGTGTCAAAAAAAATAAAAAATAAATAAGGCTCCCTCTTTCTACATAATTTTTACAGTTAAAATTGTTGCAGTGTGAGTGACAAATTCATTGTAAGCTTCTGGTTAGATTTTGTGACAGGATACAACTTAACTACATAAAATATTCTAATTACATTGGTTAGTGGGTGACTAAACTGACTACTGCATTAGTTCATAAGCATGTGCATCATTCTGTGTGTGACAATCATTCTGTGTGTGACATCAGAGAGAGACCTTTTTACCATAGCAATAATTTTCTTACAGGACTTGTCAGGACGTAGTACCTCTTGTAGGAGTTTACCTTTTCGATTTGATCTCCGTTGGAGAGAGCCTTCCGTGCGCGCGGGTATTGTGGCAGGTGTTCCAGGATGCTTCTAGAAGCRAAGTTTGACCCATACAGTCCCAAGGTCTTCTTTTTTCCATTAAAAAAACGCTCAAAATAATCAGACTCTCTACGTGACCTAAACCCCTTGCAATGTGTTCTTCAACACGCTTGTGTCAAAAAACAAAGAAATTTAGAGAGACACTCAAAATTGTCATTTCTTCGTGTTCCTCTTGTGTCCTTACGGGGATGCCCATGGTGTGTAATTCCGGCAAAAAATCCGATTGCCATGGTTGTGTCGTGTTAGTCCTGCAACGACCTTTGTTGGTTGTTTGTATCACTGCGACCCTCATAGGTTGCATGTTTCAAAAATAAAATAAAAAATTGTCACTTCTATTGCAAAGAGCAAAAAAAAATCCATGAAGACATGTCTTTTAATTTTCTAAATATTTAATTGTAGGATCTTACGCTAGAGGCTACTGTAACTCTACAAAACCAGGTAGCATTTTGGGCATACAACGTTGTTGGTCATCCATTTGCAAACAAAATTTTCACTTTTCTTTCTCTGAATGTTTCACACAACATGTGGTTGAGGAGGAAGAGCTTTAAGGCGCAACAATTTTCATCAACTTTGACTACATGGTTAAAAAATTGTTGTATGATATGAATTTTCTTTTGGAAACCAAGCAACACGGGTAGCTAAAAATAAATAACTTTTTAGCAAATAAAACTTGAAACTGGTTTTTTAAAGTAATGTATCTGTTGAAATATTTGAGTCGTTCCATTTTGATTGACCCCTAAATGCAGAAGGCCTTTTTCGAGCTTCTAGGAATTTGCTCTATATTGAATAAAAAGCCAACATTTTGATAAGATGAGTCAATTTTTTTTAAATGCAACCCTACAAATTCAATTTAGACATGTTAAAGATCACTAAAGAGAAGAAAACACAACAATATCATTTATGGATTGAAAGATTATAATATTTGATCAAAAGGGTGTTTAAATTGCAAAAGTGAGTCAAAGCCTTTCAATCCTCTTTTCACATATCAAATATAAAAATTTGGTCATCAAAAAAATTTGAGGTTGAAGGGCCTAACATGCATAATTCCAATCAATTTATGACTTCTTAAAATCTACTCTAGATTTTTTTTAAAGAATTTCTAATGTGTTTTTCCTCCAAGCTCTAGTGTATTTGAGGCTCATTTCCAAGCTCCCTCAACACTCCGGAAAGTCAAGATTGCAATGAACACCCTTGCTCACATTCTTGAATTGAAAAATCACAATCAATCATTTTCAAAATTTGACTATTGATGCTAAGATCAGACTTCAAAAAGAACTTTTCAAACATATAAGCTACCCAAAATAGCAACTTGGTTCAATTTTATTTAACATCAAAGTTTTGCAAACATCAAATTTTGGTGCCTCGGGTATTTAGGGGTCAATGAGATGAAAGTTATGAGGAGTTTTAGTTTGTAAGCAACTATGGAATCTTTACTTTAAGATAAACTTTGAATTTCTTTATTTAACCCCTAAATGTTTTTTAGTGTGTTTTCAACAAAAAAATGCTTCAAAACCATAATTTCTAGTGGAAATAACAAATTTTAGAAAAAAATCATTTTTGGACACTTGTAACCATAGGATCTTGTAGTACACTAGTTTGGAAAGATGTGGAAAATATTTCAGAAAATTCCACCATGTATATTACTACAAGCTATTAGCAATTGAATTGACATAAATACTTTCTTTTGCCTTATAGAGAATGGGGCATCTACTCTTCACAAGGTCATTAAGTATGTAAAAATGTCCAAAATCGTGGTGCTTCTTTGGATTCATTCTTTGAGGCAAGTTGTCTTTGTGCTAATAAATTTCAAATCCTTTTACATTGTACATCTTGTAGGGCAAAAAAAAGTAGGCAAAAGTAGAGAATGGTTCAAAATACTAAATTGTTAAGAATTTATTTATGGAATTGAAAAATGTCAATCCCAATAGTTGTAATGTTCTAATAAACAATCTACACCCAATGGTTCTTTTAGTTTTTTTTCAAAATATTGAAAATTGAATTAAAAAAGTAATTTCAAAGTTTATTATCAAGTAGATGCCTGAATCTATAAATGCCGAAAACTAAAACTCCTCATAGATTTCATTTCATTGATCAAAATGGAATTATTCAAATCTTTCCATGTACATATAAATCTAGAAAAAAAAAATCAAATTTATACTTCTTTAACCCTGGACTACCGCCAACGCCATTTTGTGGCGTTTGGATGACAGTCCATGGTCATTTGAAGACCTTAAGAGTGGTTTTTTCATCGACTTTTTTTTTATTACCTTTCATGTTGAGTTAGGAAGAGTATCCAATTGAGTTTTTATTCTAACTAGTGTTTATTTTTATGTTGTTGAGAAGTAATTAAAAAAAACAGATGGCAAAATTTGCAATTTTAGTGTATTTTTCTCCGTGCTCATAATCTGAAATTTCTCCACAAAAATGATATTCTTTGAGTTTGAGCCCAACTAATGAAATGAAGGTCCTCTACTCTAGTTTCTACTCCAGTTTGAATTTTGTAAAAATTCGTAATATTGAATATTTTATTGCAATTTGCAATTTAGATGTATTTTCAAATGTCTATAGAATTCTAATTATAGAATTACATGGTAAATGACTTTTCATCGTTATGTTTGCCACTATAATGTACACACATGGTGAAATTTTCAGATTTTCTAGAATAATTTTCTATTTGATGTGATTTTTTCTTCACTTTCTCTTCAAAAATTCTCATAAAAAGCAATTTTCTCAAGAAAATCTCAAAATTTTTGGGACTGGAGAAGACATGTGATTTCATCTCTGAAAAATAAATGTAATTTTTTTCATACAAATCTAGGTCAAAAATGGCAACAGAGTTATGAGCAAGGAGGCTTGAAAATAGTGGTTATAGGTTTGTCTTTTAAGGGTTAACAAGTGATATTTTAAGAATTTTTTTGAGTTGTTTGGGTTACTCACCAAACAATGAAAATTATGTATCATATAATAACTTTTTAACCATGTAGTCAAAAGCTATGAAAATTGTCGTGCCTTAAAGCTACTTCTTGTGTACATGTTGTGTGAAAATTTCAAAGGAAAAAAAATTCCATTTGTAGTGCATTGCCCAAAATCCTTTTGTTGCCATAAAAAACACAATTTGGACATTTAGGAGTTAATTCAATTTTCAATGTTTTTGAAAAAAATAAAAATCATGAGCTCTCGATTTTTTATTACAACGTTACAACCATTGGGATTGCTATTTTTCAATATCATAACTAAAATTCTTAACAATTTGGTATTTTAAATCATCCACTACTTTCTATTTATCTTCTTTTTCAAGCATGAACATAAAATATTTTTTGTTGAAATA
This sequence comes from Pleurozium schreberi, assembly GCA_006891605.1. Classification (NCBI taxonomy): domain Eukaryota; kingdom Viridiplantae; phylum Streptophyta; class Bryopsida; order Hypnales; family Hylocomiaceae; genus Pleurozium; species Pleurozium schreberi. Next base: position 199,383 of record VACF01000752.1, on the reverse strand, counting down.
TTTTATATGTATTTACAATTTATTTATTCAACATATTTTGAAGAATTGCACATTATAGGATCTACACATTTGGAGGTAAAATGCTTTGAAAGATGAATTCCAAGCACTAGGAAAAAGTTGAAAGTACTTGTTTTAGAAACCCAAGTATCATGATCTTGAAATTGATAAGGTTTTTTATTTTGAAATTTCTCTTCAATGACTCAACTAGGGGATCCTCCAGTTGAATTTAAAAAAAAAAAATATAGGTGAAGATTTAAGCCTCATTTTGGACATTAGTATTTTGAAACTACTTTGGGAGCTTAGGGTGACATAACTTTTGCTCCATGGCACTCATAGAAGCAAAATCATATTTCTAAGAAGCTAATGTGTTTATTCATCTTAAAAAAAGTCTCAAAAAGTTCCATGTCAAAACTTGAGGTTACACGAGCTTATTGTATATCCCATTCAAGTATTTCCTAAAAGAAACTTTGGGACTTTGCCATTATCCCAAATTCATAATAACTAAGGCTCAAATTAACCCCTGATACACTAGTACGTACCATCCCTATGTGGTCTTTGTTTCTAAGCTTAATTAATTGTATTCAAATGTCAATATAATATTTTTCTTGCACAAGACTATGTGTTCTCTGTCAAACTGAAAAAACTCTATTAATTTCTTATAATTTTTATATTTTCCAAGTCAACAAGTATAGAAAAATTGGTAAATATGAAAAAGACAATCCAATCAGTTTGGAATTTCTCCAAGAGGTCAGAGTAACCAAAAATAATTGAATGAAAAAAAATTTATAAACCTTCATTTTATTTTTTTCTATATCCCCCCCCCCTCCTCCCTCATTGGTGATGACCTTGGAGTCAAATCATTACCATTGAGCTTAATTCAAACTTTATATAATTGATTTTTCCAATAATGATTTTATAAAAAATCAACGTCTGCAGAAGAAACATTTGCCAAAGTGTAAAACTATCAAAATTACCTTAATTTGAAAAAAAGTTTTGTTTTCATAATATTGTCAATTAGAACATGTATTGTGATTGTTTGAAATTTTAACCAAAACTGAAGATTATGGAATGGAAAGCAATATAATTTTGTATTAAAACTTGAAAAATAATTTAAAAGAAGAAAAGTACAAATGAACTCATACAATATTGTATTTGTATTTGAATAGTATTGCAATAGCTCATTGAATATCTGACTTTCTTCAAAGTTTTGGGATGGAGCTCACTTATGTGTAAAGAACTTATTGGTTGAAACCCTGAAATAATCAAAAACACGCATTCCACGAAGAAAATGGACCAGCCTTGGTCGGAAATACAACACCCTATTGATTGGTGATGGGGCGCCGATTAGTAATCGGTCCCTCTACCATACATTGGAAGTTGAGATTGACTATTGCAAAGTGAAATTGACCATACAACAACACCATCTACACTATGCACTAAACAGATGGCTTCCCATCAAAATTAAAAATACCCCCCCTTCAAACCCAAGCTCCCGGATCAAAATTTAAAATACCCCCAAATACCTCCTGAATACATATACAAAATACAAGTACAAAATATATATACAAAATACATGTACAGAATACATATACTAAATATGTATACGGGTTGATTGTCCCGTATTGATTGTCCATCCTATTACCTTCTAAAGATTATAAGAGGTGGAAGGGGGGATGCAAATTTTTAATATTTATTTTAAAAATTTAAAAATTTAAAATTTTTTAAAATTTGGTAAGGGGTAAGGGGTTGGATTGGGTTTATTTATTTTTTAAATGTTGTCTTTTGGGTGCATGCCTTACTATGCCTATGCACCCAAAAGACAGCACACGCACTAAGAACTTCAAAAACGGGACCGCTACTAATGGATGGCAATTGCAATGGATAAGCCAAGCCCATTTAACAAATTAATTTGAAATTCCAATGCTGTTGGTACCAAAAACTAGAATTTTATAAGGTTGTCATGCTCTCCACAAAGGCAATCACTTTGAGGAGGTTTGAAGAGGCTGCTACAAATCTCATTATTGGCAAGATTTTTTGTTGGAGGAATTTTTGCAATTACTTTGTCTCCCTACAATTTCCTACTCTATTGTTTTTGACAAAAAAATTATTGCAATAGAATTTTAAGGTTTATTTTTAGGACAATGTATTGGATTGAAGAAAAAGGCAAAAAGGCCGTTGTCGTACTCGCTTCTATACAAGGCCAAGATATAKAAGTGCCACAAAAAACAATTATTTTGGTCATAATTGAGGATGATCTAAATATATTATATAATTCAATTATTAGTAAAGTAATTATAGGATGCATATCCATTATGGACTGTCAACCCAATTGTGTCCCTATTTACATTTATTAAACATTTCATCGAGATCTTGTTCGTACTATGAGACTATTTGTGTCACTTTATATCCACTCCATATCAATAGACTATATATGAAAATTTGAATTGTACTCTAATGATACACAATTGTTTCAATAGAGTATCTTTTGAATTGTAGCACATATAGGCCTATTTATAGCCCATCTCTACAATTATGTCATTAGATATTGGCTATTAATATTTCGATGCTAAAATGTTTACTTCTTTTACATGATGATGGAAACAAGATTAGTTTTTATAATCAAAATTCTGGTGGTGGGCAACTAGAAAACAATCCCAAAACTAGTTTTTAGAATATACTTTTAAGAATGAGATGTTTTGAAAACAAATTAAAAATTCAATTCCTGTCTTACCTTCTTAAGTGATAATATTCACAGCTTTGGCATACTTTCATGTATGTAGACAATGATTCATTATCTTTGAGAGCTTTTCCATCTTTAAATTGATAAGATGTCATGAATTCTAGTTCCATTGTTAGGAATTCATGTACTATACAAGACATAAAAAATCAATGATGGACAACAAATCAATTCCTTTTATTGATCACAACTAGTGCATGTAGCATCGTGCATATCCCACCCTTCTCAATATTATGAAACAAATCCAAATTATCCCACTTTGCAATTAGAAATATATCAAATCACATTTATTATATGTATATCTATGTTTATTTAATATATATTTCATCAAAATCAAAATCAAATAATTAAACATTCCTTACGAATCCCCTTTTCTTTTTACATTAAAATCAACTAGATCCATGTATTCAAACTTTGAACTGCGTGAATAGTTCAACACAAAGACTTTCAAATGTCCACTTTAATTAACTCCTAAATGCTCAAACTAGTACGTTTTTTTGGCAACATAGCGATTTAGGGCAGCTCACTATGAATGAAGGTTTTATTTTTTTTCTTTGAAATTTTCACACAAAATTTTTCCAAGGAGTACCTTTTAGGCCCAACAATTTTCATAACTTTTGACTACATAGTTAAAAAGTTATTTTAAAAATAAAAACTTGAAATTGATTCTTTAAATTTACATCTAAGTGGAAAGCTTTTAGCCATTCTATTTTGATCATTGAGTCAAAAGTTATGAGGAGTTTTAGTTTGAGATAGTTATAGAATCTCTACTCTATAGAAAAGTTTGAAATCCATTACTTAATTTAACTTATAATATTTTTGGAAATAAATCAAAGCAGTAGATGTAAATTTTTTATTACAACATTTTAACCATTGAAATTGATATTTTTCAATTTCATGAATAAAATGTTTACAATTTAGTATTCTGAGTCATTTTCTACTGCTTTCCACTTACCTTTTTTTTCCCTATATGTTGTACAATTTCAAATGATTTGAAAATTTTGAAGCATATACCAAACTTACCTTGAAGAATGAATCCAAAGAGTAACCACAATTTTGGACATTTTTTCATACAAATGTGAGCTTGTAAAGTGGAGGTGCCCGTTTTTTTGTAGTGCCAAAAAAATGATTTTTGTCAATTCAAACGCTAATATCTTGCAATCTACTTGGTGGACAATTTTGAAATTTTTCCTACGTCTTTTCAAACCAACATACTACAAGATCCTATGGTTTCATGTGTCAAAAATGGCAGTTTTGGAGCGTTTAGGGTAAAACCATTTAGGAGTCAACATTATTCTATATTTTTAGATAGTATAGTAAGTAGTATAAAATCTTCCTTTTTAACTCTTGAATGCGGTGGTGGACATTTTGTGTCATGTGGATGACATAGAATCAAACCATGTAGGACATAATTGCAACTTTTCATCCTCGATATTAGGAGTGGAAAGGGAAGATCTTTTCTAGTACTTTGACTTCCAATGAGGATATTTGGCTTTTCAAAGTAGATGATGTCACACGGTATCAAAAATGCATGATTTCCACGGCCACCGATCCATCCTATAAGGTTAATTAGAGAATGTTAATACATAGTCTTAGTGCTACTCGCTCTTCTTGACGTTTAACAAGGGACCCAAGATGAATGGACTCTTGATTTTTTTTATTTAAATAAAAAAATTCACGTTTCTTTCCCACAGGAATCCATGCTCAAGTTTCACAAATTTCTATTCATGTGTCAACTATTCCTTTGCAAGTGATCGTAATACCAGTTTACATACGCAATTCCGGTAACAATGCCCTAAAAAGCTATTTAATCCTTATATGTTATAATTAGCCCTTGAAGATGTCTTTTGAGTGCATTTTGGAGATGTTGAAGTTTAAGGTGGTATGCTCTAAAAGCACCCATTTAAAGGTTGGTCCGCCTTTTTCATAGGGTTTTGTGGATATAATCTTATTTAGCTCATTTTCAGAGAAGGAAGAATGAATATGGAACTTAATACAAGTGTTTTAATATTTTTTCAAGCATTTTTGTATTACGTATGAATTTCAAAGATTTGGGGCATAGGCACCTATCTCTGACCACAAGTCTCCGCAAGTCCATCCACTTGCAACTTGTGAAGAGATGGAAGGAAATGAAAGACTATGATTGGCTCTTGCAATTAAAAAATAAATAAATCTCCATTCACTCAATGGTTAATGTGGTCCATTTGATGATCACCTCATATCCGTTCTACAACTATTTATATGGGCAATTTCAAGGAGAGGGACACCTTTATAGCACACCATTGTAAGGGTGATGCAAAATTATAGCTCTCGCATTTTCTCACATGTGAAGACAATGACTCATTACCTTTTCGAGCTTTAGCATCTTTAAATTGACAAGGAATTAGGTATTCCAATTTCCATGTTAGGAATTCATGATTAACCCCTAATAGCTTGAGCAACCATTTATAGTTTTTCCAAAATTTTAGCCCATTTATGTATCACTAGTAGAAAATTCATTTTTTTGTTGATTCGGGCATGTTGTCCTTTTTTGACAGAAATCTGTTGAAATCAAGAGATTTCTGTCAAAAAGTGATCAAAACAACGTGACCGAATCAGCAGAAAAACTGAATTTTCTACTAGTGTGTGGACGGTTAAATTACTTATACTATTCTAAAATAATTTACAARCAATATTGAAGGTTAGCTATTAAAAGTTTTTACTTTTCACTGGCAAAAGAAAATTTTAGTTTTTGAGAGGTCTTCAAAGCCATGTATGTACCATTACTGGAAAAGTAATGCTTGCCAATTTTACTTGATTTTTTGGCTTTGAACAAAGCTTGCCAATTTTACCGCTTGATTTGAGGTCTAAAAAACTATACTTATCCATTTGCTTTGAAAATGGTCCCAATAGAATGAATAATAGGTTTTCATTATTTTCATTTTTGAAAATTTAAACATGCAAATGTTGATATGGAGTTATTTGCAATTTATTTTTACTAAAAAATTGCAGTTTTACAATTACAAGGTAGATTGTGTAATGAGTTTGATAGCTCTTCATTTGAGCTTAAGGTTTTATGGAAGTGCATTTTAGTGTGCTAACACAATTTTTAGTTGTTCGTGTCACCTCTAATCCTCAAAAACTCTTGTATGCAAATTTCTCAAATTGTTGTGGGGAGAGGCAATACACTAAAAATAAAATATACATACATTTTTCTTGTCATCATTTCACAATTTCTATTTAATTTCACTCAAAATTGGTATGTATACTAATAAGCAAGCTTTTAAAACATCTATATCATGGTTAGATTTTTAAAAACAATTTGCTTCATTGGAGATAACTATTTTCATAGGAAAAATAGACTTGGCAAGGCTTAGGTACTAAAGGGGGAAATGTCACAAATTTCTATTCATGTGTCAAATATTGTATGCACGTTACAAATTATTTTTTTATGACAATTTACACATGTGATGTTCTATACAAGTTAGGTGAAAAGTTACGTTCCAAACATTGTTTTCATTCCAAATAGCTGGAAATGGGCCCGGTGGAATAGTACAATGAATAGAAAATTGCTATTCTTGGATATCTAACAGGMCACTTTAGGATGAACAATGGCTTCAACCAAGTTTTGAGTGACATGAATGAATTGTATTAGTGATTGTGTACACTCTTGTGTTTTTGAGTGGATAGTCACCCAATGTGTTGATGTGTTAAAGCCTCATTTATAATTTGAAGTCAAGTACTCTAGTTTTAATAAATATTTTTTCAAAGTCTAARAATTGAAGTATCCAAATTGATTTAGGTTGTTAACAAAAGATATAGAATAATCCACATCCTTGTTAGTGGATGTATACATATTTGTATAAACCTCGTATCCATATATGTAGTTGTATTTAGTCCAATTAGCTCTTGCYATGTTATTTTCTATAAATTTTAGTATTTGGTAATCCCATTTTTTTTAATGGTATTTTTGAGGGAAGTGATCAAAATAGGAACTTTCACCTTTTAGATGTAAAACTAAATAAAAAATGACCATTTAGGCTTTTGATGGAGTGTTTCTATTAGGGATAGATGGAGAAGGTGATTTAGTGACTCTTTTTGAATATTTGGAAAATACACTTTGAAAATTAATAAAAAAAAAACCATACTTTGCCAAAACAATATAATTTCACTTGCTGTAGTATCTTCATTTATTTGTATGTGAAAAAAATTAAAAATCTTCATTCTTCCCATTAGGATAGGCCATTCTTTTAAACAATCATTCTGTATTATTCTTGTTTACAATCATATTCATGTAGGGGATCGAAGGAAACACTTGTACTATTGTTTGTCCTTGACTTCCAAAGTGGATGAATTTTTGGTGAGAACATTTGTGTGATGCCTTCTAAGGTCTTGACATTTATGATAAAGCTACATATGACTATTTTACATCTTGTATAATTGTTTCATATTGTTCCAAATATATTGCTATGAATAGAAGGATCCATGTTGGATGTTAATTTTTTCATTTTGGAGGTTCTCGTGTAAAATTCTTATCTCAAGAAAAATGAATTTGAAATTGAAAATTGGGCTTTGAAGCTATCTACTAGAATTACACAATCAAGCACATAAAAGATAAGAAAGATTAAAACCTTAAGTTGCAACTAATTTCAAAGTGTACTTCCTATGTATAAATACAAGTTGGGATACAGAATTAGAGGAATAAATTGAAATGGAATCGGTTGACCAAGTCATCTGAAGTTKAAAAAAAATAGATGATTCTCTTAGTTCTTCATTTTTAAATAAGGAAAAAAGTGAAAAAAATATATAACAGTTTTTGAATTTTTTGTCAACTTATATCTATGCTTCATTTTTGGAGAAAGAATTTGGGCATGACTTTTCACAATGCATTATTTTTAAAAATTTATTTAAAAATTTAAACTTAACTAAATTTTGCTATTCTCATAATACTCCCCAAATCCCCTCTAATTAGTACAAAAAGTGATTTTTTGCAATGGTGTTCTATTAGGAATTTTTTTCTTGTGAAAAATATTTTTTTTAAAGAAGAGAAGCTTTTTAGAAGCCAAATCACAAGATGTTTAACATKGATAAGTAGAATACTATATTGTGCTACACCATTAGAAAAAAGAAGGTTCCTTTTTCTTCAATTAATTCTTTAGTTACATCATACTTAGTCCAATGGATTGATTTTGGTGAGTTTTGAAAACGGTTGATGTGTAGGGTTGAACTTTTTTCTATGATCTTTTCTAACAAAATTATGAGAATACCCTACAAACTTGTCAAACCATCATTGACTATGACGTTCTTCTTTCACAATTCAAATTATCTTATAGAAAAATCTATAATTCTAAATGGTAAAATTAAAAAAATAAAAGTATACTTACCATATTAAAAGGGTTTGTAGTTGTAATGCGTCATGCGTAGGTGCACAAAGCATATATTCTTCATGCATTGTGTATGCTTGCCAATTTTCAAGGCCCTATAATCCTTGGTTTTCTTGTTTAGAGAGCACCTCCAAAAGACAATCTCATTAAAAAATTCATTTTCATTTTCAACATGTCAATGATTCATTTGACATACCATTGAAACAAGAAAGCATGTCCTACATTATCAGATGTGTACATTTTTTTTCTATAGTTAATTGCAAGCATTAAACCTCTAAATGACCAAATGGGAGGGGGAGGCATCACCTCAAAAACAGGTGATATAATTCATCTAAGAAGCCATTTGGAAGCCATTAAAATCCATAAATAATGGAAAAACAACACCAAATCCAATTGCTTTAATAAAACAAAATGTGTTTTGAAAGCTATTATAATCAAATAGCTAGGAACTAGCTTCCAAATTGTGCATTTTCAAACTTAGATATTTTGGGGGTGAAATGAAAAATTTATTTTCAATTCTAGCTGTTAGAGTTCAATAATCATATTTCAATGTGAAAAAACCTTAGTTTATACCAACTTACAAAAGTTCAAAGTTATTTATCTCCCTTTTCTAAATAAGATATCAAATAGGACATGAAAAAAGTGCCCTATATAAAAACTCCCTTTAAGATGCTTGAATACCTACTAGCTGTTAAATGTATATACTATTCACATTTGTCAAAAAAAATTTAATTTAAATTTAAATTTAATGATTGATAATCAATGAATGCTGCTCTTAAATCTCCTTTAGAAACCTCTAAAGCTCTTCAAAAATAAAGTTAAGAAATTTTGTTTGCATAAGATATGATCCAAATGTGAACGATAAAAAACAACATTCATTGAAACATTTAATTTAAAACTAAAATCGACATAGACTAGTACACTGAGTAGGGGTATTAAGGGGATCCATACTAATAAATTGACATTTCACACTATATAAATATCTGCCTTTGTTGTACATCAATAGTGATTGAAGTGTCCAAGGGCTGTACATCATGTTTCGAACATCTATAGTTTCCCTCACTTAGTCCCCTTAATTGTTTGGTCCTCTCAGTGTAGATTGTAGATTTCCAATGCTTCGGCATGTTTGTTTACATTCAAATGAATTAAAGACCCTAAAGCCGTGGTCACCACCTTCACGAGACGACGCATTCCGCCGCAGAACGGACTTCCCGCCGCACACGCCGCCATCACGGGTGACGTCGCGGGTGTCGGGCCTCGAGTCTCGCGCCCGCGTTCTCTCGCTCTGTCGGCCGTGCACCAGAAACGACGACGACGGCTACGAATACGTCTACCGTCTACAAAGACAAAGACGCCAAGGACGACAAAGACGACGAAGAAGACGACGAAGGCGATCAGCAGTAAGCAAAGGCAGGGAGAAACCCGAAGCCAACCCCACGAATCCCTTGCAGCAAAATCGAAAACACTCACCCCACCCACCACGCTTACTTGGTTTGATCTGCTGCGCCAGCTCTTGCAGGGAGTGAAGGAAGTGAATGAGGTTTACTTGGCTAAGGTAGCTAGGGCCCGTTGAGACCATAACTTACAGTGCATGCACGACACTCACGGTCACGCGCGTCACTCCTTGCCCTTCTAGCTCTGGCCTGCCAACCTTCACACTTCTTCTCTTCCTCCCCCTCCGTGAGGGTCGTGGCCTCGTGTCTCCATCCACTGCTTGCACGTTCGTGTAAGTTAGTAGCCCCGACGCAGCCTTGACAAGAAATTGAACCCATGCTTCCGATTCCATCGATCGGCGGGGAAGGACATGCTCATGCTGTTTCGTCCCTTTCCCTGTAGTCTTGGTTGGTGGATGGAATATTGATTGGGGTTCATGTGGGAAAGGAGAATCACTCGGAGTGTCCAGTGGTGAATGGTGTTGTTGGAGGAGTTGTACTTCAAGTGGGGCGGTATTGATCTATTGTGTGGTGGATTTCGTGGKTAATCGTCGTTGGGGAGGTGGGGATATATTCGGCAAGCTTTACTGCTGTCGAGGCCAGCGTCACGTACTGCTGTGCGGTCATGCGGGGTTTGCGGGTGTGGAAGTGCTGAGACGTGATAACGAGAGAGAGAGCGAGCGAACTTCAGTCGGTACTCGCGTCTTGTGAACTGGACTTTCTTTGGCGGGGGTAATGTATTTGGGGGTTTCTTTGATTGTGGGGGGGTCTTGGATCGGAGGTTTGACGTATGAGTGCTTTGTCGCACTACGGGTTTTCATTTCCTGATTTCTGTGGTCTGCTTGGGCTGCTGTAGTTTACCATTTGGGTCAGCCTTCGTGGGGGGGTTCCTCCCGGGACTCGTTTGTTTAAGGAAGATCAAAGGGCGCTCATCTTGCTGAAAGAGGTAGGGTTGGGGTTGCAGTTCAGTTCCCTTGACGAGGGTTCCAGATGCACGTTGCTCTGAGGAGATAGTGGGAAAAAGCTGATCAAGAGAGTTAGAGTACAAAATCACTACGGCTCTCAGTGCTTATGGCCGCGGCAGAAGTTTGATACATGACGCGAGGACTTTAGCTGCATGTTTGTGCGGCACCAGAAGCCCCCGCCGACTTGTACACTCTTGACTAACTGGCCTGACTCGCGCTGCATCCAGCACCGAATGCTCCACCTGTCCTCTACGCGTTTGGAGCCCAATACTAAGTGCTTACGTCTTCCAGCTTCTGTGCGGAAGGACGTAATTGAGAGTCACTGAACCCGATCCCAAGAGAGCTCAATATCCAACGAAGAGGCGACATACCGATCAGTAAAGGGATCCGGACGCGCAGTCCGGGCAAATATTTTCATCAATTAAACCAGAACTTGGGGCCCCGAAACTGGGGTTTGGATGTCCGTCTCTGTGTTCAAGTTCATGCTCAATCCATCGTGCCACGCCGACAGTCGATCTTTAGTTACCAAACGCGGTGTGGTGAGACTCGCGTGATATCAGACTGAGTCAGAAGGAGCTAGTGAACACGTGCTTGCACTGGAGCGGCTGCATATTCTGCAGCTGTCTGCATCAAGAGCCCTGGGTAACCGAATTGGCGAGGACCTAGCCGCCCACATAAACCTTGCTGAAGCAGACCTGTTTGAACGCGCGAGGACCACCACACCCCTGCAGTCACACTGAAAGGCTCGTTTGCGACCTTCCTGAGCACGGAACCTCAAGTGGTTTGACAATCGAGATCTGCACATGCACGCCGAGCTAGAGGCGTACGTKWAGCTGTTTGAGACATCAAACAAGTAGTTGCACATCTCGTCTCAAGTGTGCAGTGAACGCGGAAGCTGTAAACATGCAGCAGGTCGGCGATCCGAGCTTTGAGCAAGGCGACAGCAATGAGGTGCGCAAATGCACCATTCGAGGCTGCATCAAGTCCACCTCCGGACCCTGGATAGTGCGGCGCCCTCCAGGCAAGGGCCAGACCACGGCGCCCGCCGTGCTGCGGATGCCTTCYGCCCGAGAGCGCGAGAATAATAAGCGGCGGGAGCGGCGACGGCGAGCCATCGCCGCTAAGATCTTTGCAGGACTGCGTGCGCACGGAAACTATTGTCTGCCCAAGCACGCTGACCATAACGAAGTTCTCAAGGCTTTGTGTCAAGAGGCTGGCTGGCAGGTGGAGGAGGATGGCACTATATTCCGAAAGGTGCGTAACCATGTGATCAACCGATTCCGATGCTTTCATGTCATACTCTAGTGCTTGTGTAGACCGGTATTTGCTGTCTGTATCCACTTCCTAACTTCGTTATCGATGATGTTTCTAGTCCAGGTGCAATCTGGTATCAATTCTKGGCTCGATCTTGAGCTGGAGATCTCTCAATTGCATCAAAGCTATGGTCAAACTTAAAAATCATGGTTCGGAGCTCCGAAATTGTGACGTTCAAGTACCCGGAGCTCCTTAACTAGGACTGACATAAATCTGAGGTCTCGGTTGGGCTACTGTAAGGCCCTTACTTCGCCGAAATTGATCTCCATTATAACGAGTGTATATGCTTGTCATGAATCCCGAACCCGTACGTGCTGGGTTTCTTGAGTTGTGAGCTTGACGCTAATGAGGATAATCAATCGAATTTAGTATCGGCTAAGACTATGGCATGGGGCAACACTGACCATGAAATTAGAGAGTTAAAGGTAGGCTGCAACTTGGTTAGGTCAAGTCCGGAGCTAACTAATATGCTTGGGATTCGATGTAATACTCCACATACATTATTGCTCGCATCTCGAGATTATCATGGAAACATTAAATTTGTGTTTCCCAATTCTTGCAATCACTGTAGGATGATCAGAGATTTGTTTTAGTGTTCGTCGATGATTTAGTGACTAAAATCACCTTGATAGATGGTGACTGTTCGTTCGAGTAGCAAAACCTCTTGGTTCGGGACTGTTTCCTGAAAGTTACTTGTTCCTCACCATTCGATTCAGGGTCTGCAGGAGAGCGGAACGTTCAACTCTCAGTTCCATACGAACTTAGCTGTTTACTGTATGGCAGTGAGGGAGTGGATTTGGCGTTCTGCTTCTTCTGGCTCGCCTACTGTCTCTGGGTATTCAGYCAGTGACCACTTTCGATTGATACGATTGGGTTATGTCAGGCKGTGAATTGATTTTTGCATGTCAGTCGTGACACTGACACAGGCATCAAATCTAGAAATGACGCTAACGGAACTTCTGTAACTCTGTCAATAAGTTCGCGATCCTYTATCAATGCAGGCGCGAGCTAAATTTATTAGCTTTGTAGTTATGTCACATTCCTGACGGCTGTAGAAAGGGCTCGCTGCAGTGCAATTATATCGCAGCGAGCTCTGTGAATTGTTTAGAAATGAATCTCCTATCTCAAATCGTTGATTATGTGAACCCCTAAACCTGTTGCATTTTCCATTTTCATTGCAGGGATCGAAACCGCCTCCAAGGGAAGTAATTAACAATACCCCTGAAGGCACCCCATCATATGAGAGATCGTTCAAGTCAGATACTAGCCCCTCAACCTCGTGCAGTCAAGCTGGGCAGACGAGCGACGAACCCATGTGCACTGCCAGGAGCGGTGGAGAAGTGAGGGTTCTAGGGAGGATAAACGCTGGCTCCCAGTGCGAAGATATTAATGGGCAGCGCAGTGATATTATCCCCGTCGCGAATTTGACCACAGYGATAGCACAGCCGCAAGCAGGGAACATGCACCCGAATGCCAGAGATCCTGCGAACAGGATTGCTCGGCGGTCCATGGCAAGTTTGGTTGTCCCAGAGCAAACCATGAGCTTGCATGTTAACAATTTGAATGAGCCGCCAGAATCTGGTGCAGAGGATGCAGACGTAGTCTGCAATGCCTTATCGGTGAAGAACGAATGGGAAACCGCGCAGGGTACTTCAAGGTCCCGGTATTCCGGAAGGAGACCTGTCGACAAGCCTCCTTTCATCTCGTATGCATCGGAAAAGCACGTCTCCAATGGTAACAATTTCATCCCTATCTTTTCAATTCCCCAGGTTATAATATTTCGCTTTCTTAAGTTCTTGCCATGGTCTTATGTATGATACCAAGTTAAATTTCCCTTGTTTACAAGCGCATGAGTTTTTCTTTGCCCTCTGTAATACATATTTCAATGGATGAGCCGATTGCCGAGTAGATTGTTTTTTTATGACATGAATCCTAAGCCATGAATTAACTATATTACTTCAATTTCACTGAATTGAAGAAATTTGCCGAGCTGGCCAGCTGAAATTGTAATATAAATCTTCAGAAAGGGCTAATTTCAGTCCACAAACGAGGACAGGTATGGATTTTCGGTTCAGGCCGCGCGTCCTGAACTGCGTCGAAGTAATGGAATATCGCCAATTTAATGGAGATGACATTATTTGCTTTACAAGATGCTTAGATGACGATCTGCTTGATCAGTTTAAAGGTATGACTAGCTCATAGCGTAGGAATTTGGTGCACTCTAAAATCCATGAGATTTTAACACGCTCACCTATATCGACAGAGCAATCGAGTTCAATTGCACTCGCTTTTCTTCCGGCTAGCGGCACACATATCAAAGRTCATCTGTGAGATGTRAGTTGYGCAATTKTACGAGATGAYTTTTTCATTTCTGGGTTCGCGCATTAATTTGTCGGTGGCTGCAGGACATGACAGGGTAACGCGGAACGCCGTTGTTGCAGATATGATGAACTGTGCAGAMCATGATCAGCCGCTAGAATTTGAAAGACGGCGAAGGTTTCTAGASCACCAGGTGGAGCATGATCTGCCCAATCCATACATCAGGGTGCAGAGGCAAGCTGATTCGACTGTGCCAACTCTGGGAGCTCCGAGGGGAGCTCCTCAAGAGGCAGTTMTGGGGAAGCACTTCACATTGTTCCCCGAAGCTGCTGGTTTGCTGAACCAGACTCAAGGAGATCAATACTCGTGTCTGACGCATGAAATGGTGGATCTGACCGGGCAAGCATACGATTCCCCGGAAGGAATACCCTTCTTACGAGCGGGCACGACCGTCAGCACAGGGTCAACTCGTCTAAGCTTATACCCGGCAGCTGTGGTCCGGGAGCACGGAGKAGCCAGAACCCAAGTCGGCGAAGGAAARTTTATGAAGGAAGTTGCTGATGACCTGACACTGACTCTCTGCACTTCGGCGAGACCGACTTCAGAGGCAGAGCATGTGACATTGTCCATTCTTTGAATGCGTGATCGAGCTTACTAGTAAGTTAGAGCCTCCCTTCAGTCCAAGATTATTGCCTCAATCAGTTACATATCTGTCAGGTTAGAAAATGGTACGTGACCCACAAGCATCGCATTGTGCTAGTAAGTAACACATTATGCTAGTATGTTTTTGAATGTTCTTACTGGGGCCCGAGTCCGACCTTAGTGCCGTAGTTTAATACAGAGTCCTTGAGCTCGATCGGTCATCACCACAGTTGTGCACGAAACTTGCCAAACTATCTTTCGTTGTTGCAGAGCTTGCCTACTCCGATCCGGATGACATCACTCTTATTTCAAGTGGCTTCGACGCGACGTCATGTCAGAAAGTACGTTACTTGATTTTTTATTTTGCTGTAAGTTAGCTTTTGGTTGAAGTTTGCATTGGACCAGATTGCCAAGTACGGRCTGATGCCTGAGGGAGCTGTAGTTTTGGAGATYGGTGTGGAGATAGGTTTAGTCATTTAAGGACTCCAGTGCATTTTGAACAAAGTGATTATATTTACCGGTGAACAGCTTCTTTAATGATCGATCAATATCTCTGTTTGAAAATATAGTTATCTTCAATGCTTGGTAAGGCTCCTTAATTAACCCTTTTCATGTCTACTTCGGATTATTCGGAGGCGGTCTGTAAGCTGAGCAACTTTAAAATTTATATAGTGTCGCTCGCAGAAACATCGACTGAAGTGTCGATCAACCTCTGCGCAAGCTGCAAGATGATGTTACCCAATGAATTGACCAGGAGCTTGTCCGCCAGCGTAGTAGCAGTTTATGTCTTCTGAACAGCAGTGACTCTGATTATTATTTATTATTTATTATGTATTATTTACTTTGCACCCAAACCCCGAGATCAAAACATCTGTTATTCATGCTTGAGAAATAGACATGAAAGCGGTAAGCCCAGTCAAGGGATACCAACCATTGAAGGGCTGATCCCTTTTTTGGAGGGGTTAATCGAATTCTTTAAAAAATTCTTGAATATATGCATTTTCATTTGAAAGAGAAATGTATGACTTGCTGCCTTAACTAGTACTAAATACTTTTTGGTTAATTTTGTTGTTGGGAGTTGAATGTAAGTAAGTCGACTATGAAGTAACCTCAACTGGAAAGCAGGACTTGACAAGTCAATGCAACGATAAGGTAACAAAATTAATGAGATGACCATGTTGGTAGAAAAGCTAACAAATTCATGCAAGGTCATCATGGATCAATCTCTTGTGATGTAAATTTCAATTGAGCATGTACTCTGAAAGGAGACCCTGAACCGCAAATGGATGGGCTTCTCAAACTTGTATCCAGAGTGRACTCTCTGATGGGAGTGCTTGAATCATATTTCATCTTACATGAAGCAAGTCAAATCAAACTATCTTTTTCTACAAGCTTCACCATTAGTATTAAGGTGGGTACACCTAAAAGCGCCACAAATTGATATTGTGTCTAGTTACTATTGTTAGGCTGATCAGAATTTCATATTGTCTTGTTGGCAAATGAAAGCACAGTCCAATGCATCAAAAAACGCAGCATTTGGATACAGCATGCAAAAGTTATTAAGGGTCAAAGTTTGTTTCCGAAAGCACCATCTATAGTATGTGTACATGACTGATTTTGGAAATGTACAAGAATTGTAGATGGCGCTTTAAGGTCAGCTGCGCTTTTGGGTGTACCCACCTTAAACTAGCTCCACCATTAACCCCTAAATGCTCAAATTGCTTTTTCTTTTTTTTTGAAATTTTCACACAACATTTTTTTTAGAGGAGTAGCTTTAACCCCTGAACATCGCAGTGGGGACGAAAAACGTCCTCAGAGCCTAAAAGTCAAATTCAAAGGGTTGTAACTTTTGCATCCAAATTCAATAAAACTTGTTGGAGAAGTTGCGCATACTAGTTTAGTTAGTGTGATAAAATTTTCAGATCAATCCAAGATGCATAATAGTTTTGGGAGCCAATCAAAGTTCACAAGTTCAATTTGAGCTCACCAAACAACATTTGATGGCTGCAACTTTGGGGGCTTGTATCTTTGTAATCTAATGTTTTTTTTCTATAAATTTTGTTGGGTTTTGTTTCCACTGAAGTCTAATTATTGTGGTAAATTTTCATGTCAATCCGAGTTGTTTCGAATGATTGGGAGCAATTCAAAGTGCAAAATCCAGACATTGGTGGATTGCAGTCAACTTCAGCTGCCTATAACTTCTTCATACAATGTCCAAATCCAATAATCCTTGTTGGTAAAGTTGTGCATACTAGTCTAGTCTGTGTGGTTAAAACTTCATAGCAATCCAAGAAGTTATGAATGATTGAGAAGCATTTTAGTAGAAGGAGGTTCAATCATAGATGTGATTTTTTGTTACTTTTTTCGCTGTTTTCTGACATTTCAAATCCATTTTGCGGACACAATGATTCATTTGAATGATATTTTTTTCCACCAAAGTGTATATATTCTGTTTATGAATCACATTGTAGGTTAAAGTTTTTTCATTTGAGTAGGTTTAGAAATCAAATTTCACCTCCAAATGTGTTTTTAAGAAAATTTCAGCACCTTTTTTCAACACTAAATCATTATAATCTTTTAATCTATACGGTCAAATGACCCCAAATTTGTTCCACACCATCTACAACATGCACACTACAATATTGTACGGTTGAGATCTTCATACCTTACTCTAATTTTGACTTTTCAGACTTGCAAAGGGAAGCAACTTTTAAGCCTGGTTGGACCTCTGACGTTTAGGGGTTAAGGCTCATCAATTTTCATAACTTTAGACTACATAGTTAAAAAGTTATTATATAATATGTAGTTTTCACTATTGGGCAAGGCAAACCGAGCAACAAAAAAAATTATATAAAAAATTACTTTTAAAAAAAATAAAAATTTGAAATTGGTTCTTTAGGTTTTAATCTAAGTGAAAAGGGTAGGATTTGAAATTTTTCAAGCATGTAACCAACTTGCGTTGAAGAATGAATCCAAAGAGTAACCACCATTTTGGACATTTTTTCATACAAATGTGAGCTTGTGAAGTGCAGCTACTCAATTTTTTGGAGGGCCAAAAAAATAATTTTTGTCATTTCAAACACTAATATTTTGCAATCTGCACGGTGAAAAATTCTGAATTTTTTTTACATCTTTTCAAACTAGCGTACTACAAGAGCCTACACTTACATGTGTCCAAATATGTTTTTTTTTCTAAAACTTGGTAGCTATAATAGAATATTGAAGAACTTTACAAAAACATTTACTTGAATATTTTTGTTTTTAGAAATAGTAAAGCATTTCAAACAATGAAACTTGCAAGAATTAATTATTCACATTCTATGATTTAATTTAGAGAAAAATGAGTTTTTACTAAAGATATTGTGGAATAGTCTATGTAAACATCTAAAACTGTACAATTGCACATATTAGGGAATTTTTTTAGACCTATTATTGAGATTGTAACTTCACCTTAATTTTGGCTTAATAATTTGACAATTATAAATTGAATAATTTCACTAGTTATGCATAAAACACGTTGTGCAACATGATACTAAAATAGCACAAGTGAGTTTAAAAGTATTTTGCAATCACCCATATTTTGAGAATTGTTTGCATCATTTGTTTTAGTTTTCTTGGGATATGAAGATATAATTGAAAAAATATTATTATTAGAAAAATCTCACAATCTGTAAGTCTATAATGAGCCTAAACCTACTATATTTGAGCTCTAAGTTCTTTAATAGAACTCACTACAAGGTACAAAAAATACTAAAAAGAACAATTTAATTATGCCTAAATTAGAAAATTATTATAGGATTGAATAGGGATAAAATCACCTAGAATGTTTTCAAGCTACAAGTAATCTGATGACTTCGGAAATTTTCTAAATTTCTATTTAAACAATTTGCCTAAAAAAAATTCTTTTATGATTTTTTATGARTTGCACACAAGTTCATGTTTCAAAAAGCTATAGTTATAAAAAAAATTAAAACCAATCAATATTGCCAAGATTTTAGGATCTACAACCTTGTTTTCACAAATTATTTCCAAAAAACTATTTGTTACTCTATCAAAATACAAATAAATTCTAAAAATTTATATAATATTTCTTTTCCTACACCTAGATATTATAAATGAAGATTACCTCTAGATTCAATATTTTTTAAATCAAATTATACACTTAAAGTGTTACAAACATTGTTTAAGAATTGTTTTTCAAGATGTATATATAAAATTTAAATCAATTGTGAAATACAAGTTTATTATTTTGTCTATTCTTAAGGGACAAGCACGCAAAGACTCCATTTGTAAAGTTTAATAATTTATAAACGAAAAATCAAAAGTTTGGATACAAATAGAAATCTACACTTCAATATCCAAAAACATAAATATCTTATTGAGCCTATAATTCACAATGAAGTKAAATAGTGTCACAATTGCCAAGTATTGAGATTATTGACTACATTTTGGACTACAAAGACCTTAAAACACCCCTATCAAAACATCAACAATTTACATGTTATCCCAAGACCTTTGTAGATGGAATTTTGAGCATTAAATGAATAATGTGGCTATAAATTCAACTATAAATAAAAAAAATCTCCTAATTATTCAAGTTGTATTATATAATAGGGGAGAAAATGTTAGTCATTTTTACATTCCATCTACAAAAAAAACAATTATGTGATTTTGAAAATGATGGAAAAGGCATGTATATTGTCCTCTACCTATCAAATTTAGAGTATTGATTTTTTTATAAGTTGATTACTTGTTTTCCAAGTTTCATGGCCTTGAAATTTATCAAAATGGATCTATTACTAATTTACAAATTGGTTAGTTGTTTAAGATGATTTTATAGGTGTAGTGGGTGCTGTCTTTTGGGTGCAGAGGGTGCATATTGAGGCATGCACCCAAAAGACAACATTTAAAAAAAATTATTAACCCAACCCAATACCTTACCAAATTTTTAAAATTTGCATCCCCACTTCCGCCTCTTATAATCTTCAGAAGGTTTAGGGTGGACAATCAATATGGGACAATCAACGTGTATACATATTTAGTACACATATTTTGTATACATATTCACCGGATATTGGGAGGGGGGGGGGGTATTTTAAATTTTGATCCGCGAGCTTGGGTCAGTTTGGGGTTTGGGGGTGTATTTTTAATTTTGATGGGGAGCCATCTTTTCAGTGCATAGTGCATAGTGAGTGATGAAGAGAATTAAACACCTCATGTTCTAGAATTAAAACTTCCATCATGCACAATCCTTTCAAAAATACTTTTCAAAAATATCATCTACTTGTCAAGTAGAAACTTTCTATAGGTATGTCCTATGAAAATATGATGTCCAAGTTTGGAAATAGTTTGACAATAATTTGGTTACATAAGCTACACTGTTATTACATTTAAAAGCACAAAGATGATCAATGTTGGTATGAATTGAGCAAGAGTGGGATAGTGGGTTGATTGAATAGAGTGGAGTAGTGGGTTGATTGAGTAGAATGAAGTAGTGGGTTGATTGAATAAAGTGGAGCATTGTGTTGATTGAATAGAGTGAACTGAACAGAGAAGGACAGTGGACTGATTGAATAGAGTGAACTAAACAGAGAAGGACAGTGGGTTGATTGAATAGAGTGGGACAGTGAACTGTTTGAGCAAAGAGAATTGAACATAAGTGATCATTGTGTTTGCTATAAAAGTGATAGTAAATTGACTAGTTATTGTTCGAGTTGAAAAATCATGACAATTTGAAATGAATTCATGCCTACATTTTTGGAAGGTAGGAGGATGAAAAGTACAAATATTGCTAGCATTTTAAGATTAGAGCACTGTCTTGAAGAATAGGGAAAATCTTGCCTTATAGATAAGCTTGAATGACCTACAAATAGTATTGATATCAATCTACTAGAAAGTTAATTACATGTATAACAAGTTATATAGCCTAAAGATCAATTAAAAAAAGATTTATATTGCAAATCTATTGGTCAACGCTTATGCTTTCTTTTAGCCTATTTAATAATTGATGTAACCTAGAAGGCATGGAATTAATGGTATGAAGTAAAACTATAAATTGGGTTGTACGTTCATTGATCAACTTGACACTACTAACTATTGACCACTCTTTTTCTTACCTACAATTCATTTGAGGTTTTGGGATCTACTTGGCCATGTTGGATTGCATCTTTGGGAAACTTCCAAATGTTCTCAAATGAACATGTTTTTCAAATTAAAGACTAAAAAACATTTTTTTTGCAATTGAAAGACCTTCAAATGTCAAGTGTTATTCTTGCAATTAACTATGATTGGAATTTTTTTCAAATCATCATTTAGATGGTGCTAAATGCTTTATGAAGTCAAACAAATTGAGGATACTATTAGAAAGATAATTAAGTTCAAGTGTTGGTGTCAAACTTCTTAATTCTTGTCATTATACGTTAGTTAGGTTAAAATTGGTGATTGAGGGTCAAAATTAATAGACTAATTAGATAATTGGTAACTCTATTTTTACAAACTTATAGGCTACCAAAATATGTAGACAAGTAATCAAATCATAAAATAAACTGCATTCCAAATTTGGTTTGTAGGGGACAATCAATGTGCCTTTGGCACTATTTTAAGGTTCACAAACTTGATTTTTCTTTCTTTGGGCTAGTAAAAATGCTTAACATTTTGTTCCCCTGCTAATCTGCTATACAATGTTGAAAGTTAAACTTAGATGAAGAAAAATACAAATCTTAATTCATGACCCTRTGTTRTGCATTATCATGGTTTTAATTTACAAAATATCATTTCATCCCAAAGGCTCTAATAATATGAAAAAATATTATAAAATACTAATTTGGTCCAAAAAATGAATGTATGAAGAAATATTATGCTTCACCAAATTTCAAGTAATCGCCGTATTGGCACTTATCCCAAAACCAAAAAGGTTGGGTTGTACCATTTCTTGAATCTTTCTTCTCATATTCATCTCCATCTATGTCCTTTTTCTTGCTAGATTTTGGTATTGAGTTTAAAGGCTTTGGCTTTAGGGAAGATACTCAATTTTTTGTTGCAATTAGAATTGGTTCAAATCATGAGCAATATGAGAATACAATTACAAAAATGACATACCATATACATAACTACATCGATATCACAATACATAAAAATATGCCTAAAACAAAAATATCAAAACTTGTATAATGTATATAAGTTATAGTATATTCATACTTGCATATAGTATGTAGAAGAGTCATATAAATCTTTTATAATACGGAGTATCATATATTGATATAAAACCTTTATAAATATAACCAACTCTCAATTGAATGCTGCAATTGCATCAAAACTCAAACTCAAGTGTATTATAACTTTTCTAAAAGATCATACATTCTTCTTGCAATCTCTACAAATTCAAAATCCTTAGCTCATATTGATTGATTTCTATATTCTTTTGAAATTTACCCTTTTAATTACGATGGTAGCTCCATATCTTTATATTGTAGAACACATTGTAGTCTTATAAAAGCTT
Source organism: Pleurozium schreberi (assembly GCA_006891605.1). Lineage (NCBI taxonomy): Eukaryota > Viridiplantae > Streptophyta > Bryopsida > Hypnales > Hylocomiaceae > Pleurozium > Pleurozium schreberi. The sequence goes on along the minus strand of VACF01000752.1, from coordinate 177,112 downwards.
TAAATACATCATGTCATATTTTTAAAGCTAGTTTTTCCATATATATTGTATTGAAAGTCATTCAAAGTTCTCAGGTTCAATTTAGGTTCAACACATTGTATTGTGATGGCTTCAACTTTGGGGGATTGTATCTTTCTCATCGAATGTTTTTTTTCAATAAAATTTGTTGGGTTTTGTTACCATAAAGGTCTAGTTATTGTGGTAAAAGTTTCATGCCGATCCAAGTTCTTTTGAATGTTTGGGAGCAATTCAAAGTTCAAAATCCAGAAATTTTTGCATTTCAGTGAACTTCGGCGGCTCATAACTTCTTTGTCTATGATCCTTTTTTAATAATTTTTGTTGGAAAAGTTGCGCTTACTAATCTAGTTTGTGTGGTTAAAATTTCATATCCATCCAAGACGTTATGAGTGACTGGGAGGCATTTTAGTAGAAGGAGGTTCAGCCATAGAAGTGATTTTTTGCTACTTTTTTCACTGTTTTTTGACATTTCAAATCCATCTTACAGACACAATGAGTCATTTTTATGATCTTTATTTTCCACCAAAGTGTTTGTATTCTGGTTTTGAATCACTTTGTAGTTTAAAGTTTTTTCATTTGAGTCAGTTTAGAAATCAAATTTCACCTCCAGATGTGTTTTTAAGAAAATTTCAGCACCTTTTTTCAACACTAAAACATTATAATATTTCAATCTATACGGTCAAATGACCCCAAATTTGTTCCACACCATCTACAACATGCACACTACAATATAGTATGGTTGAGATCTTCAAAACTGATTGAAAGAGAGACTTTTAACACTTCCAAAGGGAGGATGCTTTCAAGCATAGTTGGACCATGGGTGTTGAGGGGTTAACCCCTAAATGTCCAAAGACCTGTTTTTAGTTTCTAGAAATTTGCGTTAAGTTTGAAACTTTAGTGAGTTACGTTGGTCTGGTCAGTCTGTGCCTTTGTTTGGTGTGGCTGGTGTGCTTGTATTTTTTCTCCTGGCAATTAAATTCCGTTTCATTTGTTTCAAAAAAGAAATTAAAAAAAAATTAGTGAGTTACTGCAACTAAAAAGTCTTATCCATTTGCAATCAACACCAAGGCGTTCAAACCTTAGAGGAAATACATTTATATTTTCTACTAAGTAAATATCCTATTTCAAAAACTACTTACTTTGTTTTAGTCAATGTTCCTTTTCTCGTCGGGTCTTCTTCCAATCAATCATCCTAAAGATGTCATTAAATTGTTGTGCTTTAATATTATCGTAAATAATTAGTGCTAAGTAAAAAAAAATTGTATCATATAAATAAGGTGGATTCTGAGTAAGTACTGGCTTTGGATAGTAATGACGTTACCTTGTTTTCTGAAAGAACATTATTRTTAATTGCCAAATTTGTATTTGAAAATGGAATAGTCATTTTCAAAGATGATCATTATTTTCAAAGACAACCCTCATTTTAGAAGTACACTTATTTATATAATTTTTTTAGTTATACTATAAGTTTAGTTTGTTGACAATCAAACATAAAACAACATTTTTAAATAGAGGAAGAATTATGAAAAGCTTTTGGTGATCAAACTATACACAATGCTTGACTGCTTGTTAGGCAGTAAAGCAAGAAGTTAAATTCTCCATTTGAAGTGGGCCGAGAAGGATTCACCAGAGGTAAAAGTAAAAAAAAGCCCCCTATTTTGAGCGGTGTCTAGGATATGGTTTAGACCTCTCCAAGATAATTTGGGGTCTCTGATTGCAACACCACCAGTGTGGCATAATGCGAGGGTGATTTGGTAGTCAAAATGGGGGGCATCCACTTTTGCCAGTCAAGCTCAAGGGAGTCGTCCCACTTGGCTTGTTAACATGTTAGGTATCTATACTAAATAGTGAAATTAAGTTGCCTTACCCCAAGAAAATTACTATACAAGCCATCAAAATCAATAAATATATCTACAAATACTCCCACTTGCACACATGGAGATTCATGAGTTTCAACTACACCAAATTGGCCTTATGCGTTAAATTGACACTTTCTGTAGATTTTTAGACAAAATGCTAGTTTTGGGGAAATTCATTTAAAAAAAGAGTAATTGAAACTAAAAATAAATAATGCTCAAACAATGATACTACGATGAAATTCTAAAAGTTGGTGTTGTTACTTATTTATAAAATAATACTAGTAAAGAGATGAAGCGGTTTATCTTTGAGTCGAAGATAAAAATGAGACTGTGAAAAGTCTCAATGTAACAAATATGGCCTTCAATAACTAATTCAAAAGTTGTGTATTCTTGCACGGTAACAATAAATATTTATATAGTGTGGAATGTCAAGAAATTAGTGAGGGGCAACCTAATTTCACTATTTAGTGTAGTGAACAAGCAGTAAGTAACCATGCACTGAGGTGAAAAACATAGCTGTTGGTAAAACACACATACAGCCTGAAGTTGCGGAAAGTCATTTGGGGTTTGTTGCAAGCTATAATGTATTTAGATATTGGAACTCAAGCTTCCTCAAATGTGTACCACATTTTTATTAACATGACCTTAGAATGCTCCTACTCCAATTTTGTTGACATAATTGTGGTTGCAGTTGGTGGTCGATCACATGATGTGAACTACAAGCACCTATAATTTTTTTAGGTGTTTTTCTAAGATGAATACCAAAAAAGACAAGATCACTCATGCCCTTGGCTTCAACTTCAATGAAGTGAAGCTCTTCCTTTTTTGGGTTGGAATTCTCAAAGTCTATAATTAGAGAGGTACAAAGTTTCCGTAATTTTGTGGCTGCTATTCTCATCTTTCTTAGAATTTGTTTTCATATCTACATTTGCTTCAAGTAGATGGTTTTGAGGTTAGTCGTAGAAAAAATATTGTTGAAGATGTTTCTAGAAGGCCGATAATGGCATGGTTCTATAATTCTACAATTATTGGTAAATGCAAAGTACTTTAATTCCAAAATAAATTTCACAAATGGAATAATTTGATAGATTGTCTGATGAAGTAATATCTGGATGTCATTAGATGTTTTTTGGACCGTCTAGAAGACTGCGAGTTCCTGGGCTGTGGAAAAACATTGGGAACTCTGAGAACTCTGCCACATAGGCAGTCTGATGTGGCACAAAGACTGCCACGTCAAATAATATTAATTAATTAATTATTTAAAAAATAATGTTTTGAAAACAAAAATATAATTTTGATCAGTTTTCAGTTTCTTTATACTTTCTAAGATTTCTGGAAGAAAAAAAAAATTCAAAATTCAAAATTTCAGACCAGCAGTCGCTGGTTCCTTGTGTAGGGAACAATTTCAGGGAACAACCCCGAAACCATTGGGGGGCTGAAAAAACATCGAATGCTATTTGAACAATTCACCTAAAGAGTCTTTTGAGTTTTTTGAGATTTTTTGGATTTGATACGACTAGATTATCTTCCATGGTTATAGGATACCTCTACTTTCTACTATCATGGATAACCTAATTTCTTGAATATAGAACTTTTTCTAAAAATTTCCATCTATTCTTAAAATTTCCGTCTATTCCACCTTTTTTGTTTTCAAATCTCTAGGTCCACCAAACCTAGACTCAAGGCTTGTAGGCTTGCATTTTTACGCTCACACATTAAGATAGTTGCAAGTAATTATTAAATTACAAGTATTAAATACTTTGAACCTATTTTAATGTTTTGGGAAGTTTTTTCCTATTATATATGAAGTCAAACAAGATTTTTGTTATATAAGTCATCCTTTGTTTTCTATTCAAGCCTTTTGACTTATAGACCTTGATCTGAAATCTTGAAAGAAGAGTATCTTTTTTTATTCAAGTCAATACCACAAAAAACAAAGTTTTTTTAATTTTTAAGCCTATTTTGAGATGTTAACTATATTGTTAGCAATTCAAAGGGTTGTTTGGGGGGAGGGGTATTTTTCATGGGAGTACAAAAAGGATCTTCACTAGAGTCATGATTTTCTTACATTCATAGACATGATTAAATATGCAACCCATTGTATATATGAGGAGGTTTGGTGGGCGGAGCCTGCCTGAGCACCATCGCCTTCCTGCTAGGGTTAGCATCCATCTCCTGGCTCCCCGACGAGGTTCACATGTGGTCGAGCTTCCCCATCCCTCGCCTGCTGGCCATTCTCATCATCCCTCTCGTGTCTCTTTTCTGCTCCCTGCTCCTCGCCCTCCTCACCTCGTGCGACCCCCGCCTGGCCTCGCAGTCCACGACTTCCAGAGCAGCCCTGGCGGCCGTGATCGCGCTCCCCTGCCTCTTGGCCATTCCCTTGGAGGTTCTGGTCATCGTGGGGGCTATTCGGGGCCATGTCGGCACCCTCCCGTTCGTCCTCGTCGCCTGTTTGCTGAACCTCGCGCTGGGCGGGGTGTTCCAATTCGTGGAGCCCAACTTCGTGGTGGGGATTCGTGATGTGTGGACGCTGCAGAGCGAGCAGGTGTGGGAGGAGACGCACTTCTTCGCTTCCTACGCCTTTGGGGTCGCGGGCGTCGTGGGGGTGGTGCTTGTGTTCTTTGTGCCGTCGGGGGCTTGGCAGTTGGTGCTCATTGCAGGATTGCTTTTGGTTCCCACTGCTCTCGCTGTCTTGTATTCGTTTCTCGTTAGAGAAGATGCACAGTACAGTACATTGTGAGATCAAGCTAGTGGTCCTGTATCATATTAAGGAGGTTGTACAGAAATTTATTAATAATACTGTTGTTGAGGATTCGCTCTACTACATATCGTAGACTTTGAATTGGTGTCAGCCTGGATATACACTGAGCTTATACCTGGGGTGGTGATGTCTTTGTGAGAGTTCAGAGGAAATTCCACGTTCATAACAACCATTGAGTTGCTGTGGGTTATGCCTTGATGTATGGTATTCAGGGTCTCCTTTGTGACTGTGGGATCCTTCTGTCTATGAGGCTCATGACATTCTGCAAAGAGGATGGAAGCCGTAGAATTAGTGAAGAATTAGTGAAGTTATAATTGCTTCAACTATTACCTTAAATCTCATGCACGCTGTGTTATTCAGCTGATCGTTATATGGGTCCTTTCATCGTTGTCACTAGACTAGCTGTTTGAACTTGGAACATTTTTATAAGTACAGTACATTTTGAAACCTTGACATTTTCAAATTCTTAAATCCTCAGTCAAGTGTAGACATCAACTTGTAGTACAAGCCCTACGGTATTGACCTGTTTCCAACAAGGGCTGTTTGCACAACATTGGGTGACCTATTTTCATGAATGAGGGAAATATGGCATGAAGTCTAAGCAACTTCACTAGGTGTATTGTCTTGTGTGATGAATGACACATTGACACCTAATGAAGTTGCAAAGATCAATTTTTATTTTTGTKCTTTTAAGAAATGGGTTCACCTATATATGGAGAACAAGTTGGATTGTAATCTACATCTGATTTCTACCAATTCCAAACTTGATGGAAAATTAGCAAAAAATAGTGCAATCTTTATTATTTCTAATCCTTGAGTGGAGAAAATTATCCCCCCACCATTGAACACATGCTAAAACATTTAACATTGTCAGAAACATGTTGTATACCTCAATTAGAAACTTAGAATATTATAGAGAAAATTGAACATTTGAGATTGTATGTTAAATGGGCTTTATTCTTATGAGAGTTATGTGAAGAGCTTTAAGGATATAATCACCGGTATTGTGATTGATATTGTGAGAGTCACTGGTTCAACAATCCACAAGCACTCATTGGAAGTCAAATTATTGTAGAAGATCTCCCCTTTCCATACAAAAGTTTGTAGATGAATAGTTGCACTTAGAAAGATTCTCTGTCATGTCATCCATCAAACACCAAACCTCCCCGTCAATGTTCAAGCGTTAAAGAACTTAGGCAAGATCTAAATGATTTCTTGTGAGGCAGGCTTGAAAATTTCACTTAATTCTTAAACGTCAAGGCGGACGTTTTGTGTCCAATGGATAATACATAATCTTTGCGGTTAGGACAAAAGTGCAACTATTCATCTTTGAAATTTTGTGTGATATAAGAGAGATCTTCTACAATACTTTCACTTCTAATGAGTACTTTTGGATTTTTTTTTAAACCAATGATTCCCATGGTATCAAAATGGATGATTTCCACAGTCACCAGTCCATTGTTCAAGGGTTAACTTAGCGCTGTTACGAGAGTTTCTAAACATTGTTTGAGGGCTTTCCGTCACTTTCACATACACTTCAAAAAAACAGATTATTATCCAAATCATTTATTATTATTATCCAAATCTAATTATCATCCAAATCATTTTTCCACTTATCGTCCTCCCAAAGTCTCTCCCTTGTGAAGAATCTCACTTGTTTACCCAACAATTTTCAATTCTGGCAGACTGCTGACAAATTGGGTGCAAATAAAGTCCTAGATGACTCTCTACGGTATGGTAGAGGGACCCATAACCAATCAAATAAGCAATTATGGACATGATCTAGGGTAGTGTTAGGCAAAGCAAATATTTTCAGAGGTGCATTGATTGAAATGATGGAAATTGCAAAAACTTTGGTAATTTTATCTCTTACAATGAAATTATTATGAATTTTGAAAGGCCAAAGTTGGGCTTGACCCATGATCAACATGTAGAGTCATCCAATTTTGATCATTCAAGAACTACTTTCCCGCTCATTGCTTCCTACTTTCTTGCTCACTTACGTGTCATGAACTTATTGGTCCAAACCTTGAAAAAATCAAAAACACGCATTCCAAGGAGAAAATGGAAATTTGTTCCGCCTTGATCGGAAATACAACACCCTATTGATTGGTGATGGGGTGCCGGTTAGGAATGGGTCCCTCTACCATATTATGCGTCTGTTTTGAATTTTGAGTGTTTTGAGATGGTTTTGGAGGTTGTTACGACTGTAGCCAATAAAAATTTGCAACGTGTGGAGGCTTGCAGGTTGCAAGAACCTGTACGTCAGTTGTACATGCTTATGTATATAATGGTTTGTTGAACTGTTTTTCAGTGCACTTAACTCTCTGTAATTGCATATTCCATGAATAATCTCAGACTCGTCCCAGTGCATTTAAGATTACAACAATTTTGCGCTGCATATGAAACTGACATTGAAGACGTTCTTATTAGTTTCACTTGAGCGAGGAAGGTGGTGTTAAACCCTTCATTCATGTTGAACTCMTCATCATCACATTTGTATGCAGTCAAACTTAACATAACAAAGCGTTATTGAAAGAAAAGGGTATGTTGGCTAGTTCCCCCTAGGGTTTGGTGAGAGACCAAAGTGTAGCAGAGAATATGATTGAAGAGAGTTGTATGGTTATTGCTGAAAATCTACAGTCTGCACCCTGGACTCTAGACTCTGGACTCTGGAGAGGGGTGTGGCTGTGCGGGGGAGGTACGCATTGTGTAACCAACACCTCAAATTATTCTACATTTATAAGCTCTTCGGTCTTCGGTGTACAGGTACAASCAGTACCGTCGTACAGACAACGGCAGGCAAGTTGCACTTGTGCCTGMCAGAGGTACAAGTCCGTAACCTCAAAGAAATCAAACCATCCGTTACAGTATGCAAGGAGCAGGCAATCCTGGATAATTCAAAGCATGGATCCGTGAAATGCATGGAGCTCTTAAATTATACAGTATGGAGCAGACACCAACCATGTTCTAAAACCTGGAAAACGTCACGCAAGCCTAGGTTTCTATTGTTACATAACGTCAATGCTCAGGCTAGGACAACTGAATTCACTGCCGGCATCGACTAAGTAGACTAAGGACTAAGAAATCCAAGGATGTTTTACTGTAATTACCTTGCAGTAGGCGCCTGGGCTCACTGACTCGAGGTGTAAGTTAGTGGTCCAGATTTACTCACTCCGGCCTTCGACTCAAACAGAGCCACCTTGCTCATGACAGTGGAACTCGACGTTTTTGCAAGTCTGCTTGGATGACTCAGTCCTCTGGRATTCGTATCTGCTTGACAATCTTGGGTTGCRAATCTCCGTGAGGAAGAGCTGCGAACCGAATGGCTCCGTGCCATCATGATCCGTTGGAAACTAGGTCCTGGTGATGTGGTCGCTTGATCCTCCACGAAGGGGTTAATTCGACGTTGACTGTGGAGGTTGGAGTTGAGAGGCTTCGGCGATGCAAGTTTCGGTGATGCAAAATTGGGCAGCATGTGAGACGATATCGATGGAGGAGTCTGGTACCCGGAAGAGGGCGTGCTGCACTCGGAATCTTCGGCAGATTCATCTGTGTCATTGAGAGTTTTTGCAGGATTTGGCCGCAGAGAGTAGGATTCCGCTGTTTGCTTGAAATCTTTGATTCTAATCTTGCTCGGCATGGTACTGCGCTGAAAGGATTGGTTCTGCAACGGGCTGACGGGTTTTAGGGTTACAGGGGATTGCTTTCGCTCCGATCCCCCTGGTTCTACAGAACTTCTTTTCAAGGTGGAAGGCTCTGGGATGGACCGCCATCTCGCGAAGGCCTTCGGTTCATCACTATTGCTGGTGTACTCCAAATCGTCAATGGAGATCCGCGGCGGTGACAAGTAACCGATCATGCTATGAGGTATTCTGTACTTCGATTTTGGCACGGGTAGGCCTAGATTTTTGCTACTTAGATAATTAGGTCCGGGCCAGACGGTCTTGTGCAGAGAATTGAACTCCGGTGAGGAAGATCTGTCGCTACCTGTAGGAAAAATCCGTGTGTCCCTTCCTCGACGCTCATATTCCTCCTCGTCATCGTCGAAAATAGGTTCATCCCCAAASTCAGAATCGCTTGGCTCAACTGATTCGGGTGTAGGCTCCTGATTCGGGTGATTTCTTTCAGTGCTTGGTTTCCAAGTTAAAGAGGATTTTCTAGTTTCCCTACTTCGCAATAGTTCCCTGTTTGAAGATGCCTTGAATAACACTGGACATGCATCTGCACTGTCCTCTTGATTATTTTCTTTCAGTTTGTTTGCGGAATTCTCTGTGTCGCCGCTTCTAGGCTGTATAAGCTTCCCACTCCTGGAGTCAGACGGCGACCTACTAGCGGTGGCGAACTCCTCCTGCAAACTCCTTGACACGCTCCTGGACGTTTTCCCCCTTTGTGGCACGGACGACTCTATCATATTTGCACGATGTCTGCAAGTACACGTCCATTTTTCCTGCAATGTAGTAGTTTGTGAAGCCGGATCCACCACAACCTCAAATGCTTCCGGTGATGAACTTTTGGTCCTCGGCGTTGTCGAATGAGGGATGCCAATTTCGTCATCGTAATCATCGGAGCCTCCATCCTCTGCTTCAAGTTGTGGAYCGGCCGCGTCATCTGGGCAGAGAGAAATCAACATGGATGCCATAAATCGGCTACTTTTAACCACAGGSGAGAAGTTGCTCGAAGGGTGATGACCATGGTGCGGGGACGACGGAACGGAAGGTCCAGAGACAGGGGAATCGACGGCAGTGATGAAACCTCCATCAATACCTTCGTCTAATCGTCTGCCTCTATTCGGATATATGTAAGAAGAAGATCCATTCAATGGCTCTGGCTTGGRCGGTAAGCATCGCCTCCACAAGGACTGTTTCTTCTGGAACTGCATGAGCATTCTATTGGTGATGCTGGAGCCAAACCTTTGGCCTGATAAAGGATTGAAGATACCATGTCCTCGGTCCTCGTCCACTTGACTTGCCTTTGGTGGTTTTGAGGAGCTCTGAAACGGTAGGTGCATCCGAGATGGTTTCTTGGAAGATCCAGGAAACTTTAGGTTAAAYATTTTCCGTGGCTTCGAGCAGTTTCCACCTGACTCGATCTGCACTTCTGGGGATTCACCGAATTCACGGGGATATGGCAGATAAAATCCATCCTTCGGCCGTCTGCCAGGAGGAAACGGTAACGGCATCTCATCCGCATCCCTCTCCAAATTTCCWGAGAATTCAGACTTGGTGTTTGTCCTCGTTGTAGCTCCCGGCGCTGCCTCCCAATCGTGTGTCGGAATAGCWGGAGCAAAATCTGCCTCTGGCGATGCGGAAGACACCCTCGCCATAGATTGCCGTGTCATTATGCGATTCTCTTCAGCCTGTCACGTGCGAGAAGACGTCATTTCCGCATTTCAATGAATCTACAATTTGTTAGAAATTCCATATCTCGTGATCGGTCAGCGACCGATCGTGGAACAGCCTACAGCGGTGACTTAATTCAAAATATGCATTTGAGTTTAGAAATCTATATTTCCAGATTCTCTTGCGGCTTGTTTTGTGKCTGACAAGGGTTTTATGGCATGAAATCTAGCATGAAAATCCGGCATTGCGTGGAAAGGGACGAAAATACCCGTGAGTGCGGGTGCAAATTGTTCGCCAAGTCATCGTCCTCAAACTTTACAGAAAGTGAAGAAACGATTACCTGAAACAGTCCTGTGAGCTTTCGGRTTCGTTGTTGCGTACGACTTGCACCTGTCGGCTCTTGTGCACCTACTGATCTGTTCAGAAGAAATCAAGGTAGAGGGAGGTCACTGCCATCACCCCCGGACTCATCGAGACTTGAATTACGAATCTTGAATTGCGATTAAATAATATGCTACGTAATCGATCTGCACAATTGAAGAGAACTTCGTTAATTTCATCCTGGAGTGCCAGTAGCACGCTCTATTGGCTTCCAATCTATGGTTGGAAATTCGATGACATCCTTGCCGAAACATAAGTTAGTCCTTGCTAACCACTGCCAACAAACATATCGAGAATGATCCAATCGAAAAGCTTTGCGCGTTCAAGCATAATTTTACAAGAACTGAAATCACAAAATTGTAAGCTTCAACATGACGTACCTAYCTTGACGCAGTGCGCAAGAAAGCGCAGAATTATGTCGGCCTTGCAAATCCTGAGTTATCGCACTCTTAAACGTTTCCCGCAAGCTTCATTTACACATAGAAATCGATCAGTCTCATTGCCATCCTCATGCAKTCCAACCGAGTATTCGCGCTCCAGGGTGGTCGCTGAAAGTTCTCAATGGTTGTGCGATTAGTGTCAGCTTCGTCAGAAAGAGGGTCGGAGACAAGGAAATTATAGCATCGAAGAGGCTCTACTGTGACAATTTGGTGCCGGCTCATATATTCAGGCCTTCCAAAAACACACGAGGATGGCCATCCCCGTGAGAAGAAGCGACCATGGAGAGCAGGGGCAAGACAAGTGCCATGGACGAGCTTTGACAATTCGGGACTACCACTGCGTGTTCTGACCAAATCTGCTCTAAGAACCATGCATCTGTAGATAAACACTCTGAAGATCATAGAAACGGAAAGTATCTTATCTATTGTACGCAATTCGTCATCCCTTGGAGTAGAAATGAAGTCACACGGGATATCCTCACTGTCCCTTAGCCACTTCTCAGACAAAGACATGAAGCAACAAGAAAATTCGAGCCATAACAGTACGTATACACATGACGTYTTTGAATCTGCGATAATCGCGGCAGGATCCGTCGCGGGTCAGCATGGATTCCGATGCTTTTCGGTAATGGTCAACATTTCTTGAAAATCTCCTCAAATCGCGGCCTGGAATCGTGAAGTGAAACTACCGGCCGGCTGTGGAAAAAGGATCATGTCACTTACGATTGCGACTCACCATAGCCAGGAACACGTCCACACTCAATTCAAGCGGTCTGTAAGCTAGTGTACCTGCAGCAGTCAACGGAAGCATATTCGGTTTAGACCGATTTGAGGAAGATTGTTATTCGATCTCATCAAGAACTTAGACTACTGCAAATTCAATTTCAGAAAATTTGTGAAYTTCTTTAGGAAACTAAGCTCGACTAGTTTTCGACGATTGATTGTTGCAATTGGAAGCGTAGTACTGACATCTTYGCGAAAGGGAAACTAAACTTCGTCGTTGGAGTTGCGTCGAGTGACTGGAAGTATGACGCGCGGTCGACGACGAGCTGAGCAGGTACCAGCTAGTCACCATCATCGCGCGCTTTCCATGTGAGGAGACCATTTGCTGGTGATGACAACGTCAGGTTGCTTCAMCTCATGGACATCACGAAGGCTGAGGTCGACATGAAACGTGCTTCTGAAGCAAGCTATGCTGAGCACGAGATCTATGTTCATGAGATGAGTGCAAAGCATGAACTGCAGAGACACACTGGAGCAAATGGCGTCCCAAAACAGAAGAGAGCTCTTGTAAACAAGGGGTGGCTTAATTATATATAGTCTACTTGTTTTTTTTTAAAGAATTGTGATCTCCTGAATCTATTTTGAGCTTTTGCAATTTTTTTCTTATGTCTTTGTATAAATGTATTCTACATCTCAATTTCATCATATAGGAAGGTTGTCTTTGAAGTTTTTGAAGTAGTACTTGGGATGAATAAGTTAGAAGGTATTTGAATAAAACATTGTTTTCAATTGGAGCACTGTATGTGTTCCTCATTTAGAATATGGACTTTGGTATGCTTAGGTGATGAATAATAGCCATTATATGATATTATTAACAATCAAGTTTTCCATTCTAATATTCCATTCAATCAAGTTTCCCATTCTAATAATATTCCTTAATAAGTGTGTCTACAAACTGCATTTGATTAATGTAGAAGATGTTATATGTTTAATTGAACATTGTATGTAACCTTCAACAACACAACTTGATTCCTATTCTTTCATCCCACAAAAAAGACACTCTACTTCTTCATCCATTTTTAATTGGTTGCTATGAATTGTGTAGTCTTGCCATGTAATAATAAAAAGCCAGTCAATGAATTTGATGGATACTACAATAGACATAGCATTGACCACATACACCCAATTTCTAGTGGCCTAATAACAATATATTTTAATCTAAGTATTTGAAACTTCCTCAAACTCACAATTATCAACTTGAAATTTTTACAAAGGAAAGTGTTTCAAGAATCACTTAAGGTAACCCAGCCTATGACAAAGACATCTCTAGACATGCCTATTGTAGTTCCAAAAATTCAATTGCTTGGTACATTTTACAAAACACATGTACACTACAAAAATCTGAGGACTGCAATAGGCATGTTCAGAGTTGTACCTATAATAGGTGGAGTTACCTTATATCTTGTGATGTGTGATACATTTAGGGTCACCTTCCATGGGGAGTCAATGGTGCAGTGCCAGGGGCGGTGAAACTTGCCAATCACCGATTGGATGGGAGTCAAACATTTCTTGAACTCCCATTCTATAGGTGATTGGTGAGCTTCACTAGCCCCTGACTCCACATGGAAGGACCCCTAGTGATGAATGCCTTTAAAATTTGTGTCACATTTACCGAAAAATGTCTAAATTTTTATTGAAGCTCACTAGCCTAGATAGTAAATAGTGGTCATATAAAAAAAATTCTTGCAATTTTTCAATCATTGATAGAATTGGACAACTTTCTCAAAATTAGAAGAAAATCATAATCTTGCAATCATTCCACACAGCAGTTGGTGAGTGGCCGGTATGGGTTTACGTAATGCATTGAGAATGGAAGCTTATATGAATGAGATGTCTCAAATGTGATTCCCACAATTAGCTCAAGTTGTGAAAAACAAAAATTCAAATTTAGCATCCATATTTATAAATTACAATATTTTGTGGCCTTCAAAAAAAATTGTTAGAAATTTGTTAGTTTTTCCACTATTGTAAACATTGATTTTGAGACAATTTGATAGTCTGATAGCATTAATCCCTGAATGATTTTGAAAATGTTTTCACCGAAACCACTCCAAAACTACCATTTCTAGTACAAGTACTAAAATTTTGAAAAGAAAAAAATTTGGACTCTAGGGTCTTGTAATAAGTTGGTTTGAAAAAATGTGGAAAAAATTTCAGAAATTTCCACGGGGTAGATTGCAAGATATTAGCATTTGAATTGACAAAAGTCTTTTGGGGAGGTTTGCAAAAAATTGGGTAACTGCACTTTACAAGCTCACATTTTCATGAAAAATGGCCAAAATGGCATTAGTGCATTGAGAAGGGAAGCTTGTGTGAATGGCATGTCTCAAATGTGATTTCCACAATTAGCTCAAGTTGCAAAAGCAAAAATCCAAATTAGCATCCATATTTTCAATATCTTGTGGCCATCCAAAATAATCGCAAGAAATTTGTCAAATTTTTCCACAATTGTAAACACTGATTTTGAGACAGTTCGATTGTCTGCCAGCATTAATTTGTTCTCAGACCCCAAAATACAACTCTGAAATTGGTTCCGTCTCAATCACAACCTTCATTTTTTTTGCTGGTGAGAGTCCGAGAAGAAAACATCCATGAAAGGCGCAAGACCTAAGTTAATAAATAGTGTATGCAATGTGTGAGCAAATATAGTAGGCCTTCTGGTCTGGGTACATGCACTTGACCCAGCCTTTGGGATGACGAGTTCAAAAAATTTAAATATAAATGGGTTAGATGCAACTTCTCTTTGTCTTTAAAAGAAAAATTGACTGAAAATGCTTCGAGATGTTAAGTAATCCCATTGAAAATCCCGATCAACAATTTGAAGGATGCATTGTGGACATGTTACCTCACACTTAGAATCTTATGGTTTGAACACCAACAAATTTGAGAACTCTAGGTAGCTGAATCACAAAATCACAATACAATAGAGTTGATTGTAAAGTGTGTGCAATGAGGGACCAAGAGCTAGAGTTTGAGAAAAACACAAGGTGAAACTCCTTAGAGCATCCAAACTAGGTCTAGTGGAATTGGATGTTATGTTTCTTTGATACTATTCTTAGTTAAACCTTCCTCTGACACCCCTCATACAAAGTGAGGGTTGCTTTACGATTGACTCTAATGATGAAAAAATCTACAAGTTAATCTCACCCAACAAGGATACTAGGGATTTAAGTGACATTCACTTAATTGCAAGACAAAAGCAACTCAAGCCCTAGTGCGAAAAACCAACTTACTACAAGACCCTTTGGTCCAAATTCAAAACCTACTGGGCAAAATATTAACACTCAATTTTGCAATATGAAAAGTAAAAACCTCTTCACATAAATATCAAGTGCACAATCAGTGAACTACTTAATACCATTTATTATTCTATCACCACTATCATTGGGTTGCTAAAATTTCAAAGGTGGATTTTAAAACCAAGTTACAAGTATTTTGTAGTTTCCAAATAGAAACCTTAAACTTGTGTTGCTTATAGAGCTTTTAAGGTTATAAGAACTTGAAGGTCTTCAGAAGTACTTAAAGTTTCATTATACCTCTGAACTTTAAAGCATGTCGGTTAATGAATATGACCATTGCAATCTCTAGATTCTTTATAATCGTCAATAAAGTTCCGTACTATATGTTTCATCAAAATCTTCTATTGCAATTTAAATGAATAAATTATCTACAATTCAAGTACTACGATTTTCTATTTTTTTAACATGTTTGTACATATTATATTGTTATGAAGATTACTCTTAAAAAGTGAGTTTGAACATGCCAATAAACGTCGGTGTGGTTTTAAATTGGAAAAATATTTATTGATAAAAGTTTTGAGTAGATTTCTAAAATTGCTACACAATTTAAAACATTAGGTGATCCATACCTTCAGTTTTTTTGTTTTTTTGTTGCATTGAAATCTCCTGGATCATATGCCCCTTAGTTGTATTATTGATACAGTTAAAAAATTGTTAGTGAGTGTATGTGTGTGCACGGGCTTAGTTTTGTAGTGTTTGGACCTATAGTGTGAAAGTTATTGAAGTTTGAAGTTTGTATGAATTGAAAAATTGAAAAAATACTTTTACTTTTATTTTAAGGGTGACAACATTATAGGGCACAGTGGCACACTAGTCCATATTGGATCTATCAATTTAAAAATGGAAACTATTTTCAATTAAACTGTTTTCAAAATTTGGAACATTTTGTATAAGGTTGAAACACCCGCATCTCAAGCATTTTGTTTATTCTACATAAGTAGGAATTGAAGCAACATAATTATGCATTCAATCTAAAAGACAACCATTGAATAATTGACACAAAGTGATGAAATAGTGTCCCCAAGAAAATCTTTGAATAATAGTGCAAAAAAGGCCATATTCGTTATATTAAGACTTTTCGCAGATTTTGAGATTTTGAGAATTCATTTAAAAAAATAGTAATTGATACCAAAAATAAATAATGCTCAAATAGTGATCCTATAATGACATTTTAAAAGTTGGTGTTGTTACCTATTTATAAAAATATACTAGTAAAAAGATAAGCAATTTATCTTCGAGTAGAAGATAGAAATGAGACTGCAAAAAGTCTCAATATAACAAATATAGCCTTAAAATTGAATTAGTGATTTTAATAAGAACTACTTTTTGAATGCAAAATCATTTATTTATTATAAATATATTTTTTAATGTGATCAATGATATCTATGATAGAAGAATGTATTTTACATCTTTTCAATCTTTATGTGACGTTCTATTAATTTAAATAGACCTAGATCAGATGCCATTTTTGTCTTTTGAGGAAAATTTGTACAATCTTTATCTCCAAAAGATGAATTTGGATTTAAATTCGTATTTTAGGGTTACTCAACTTTGCAAAGATATTTTTAAAATAGTACAGTCTTTGGCTTATATAAGTGCTTGAATGCACTTCTTTTGTGTTGACCAAAGCCCCTTTTAGTGACAATAGAATTCAAGCTTTATTTTAATACTTTGCAATCTCTTTTATTAACTATGAATTTTGTCACGATTATATCCATCATATTTTCATGCATATAATTTTCTTTCATTTGTTCATGCTAAGCCCTAATGATATTCAAACATCTTCTCAATGAAACCTTGCATCTTGATCGACTTTCTATAGTGCTGCAAGAGGCTTTGTTTTAGTTTTCAAAAAATGTAGACATTAGAATATCAATTTTTTTGAAATTTGTTCAACTGAATTTTTTTGATAGGACTTAACTTTGTAAATTTATTTTTCTTAGTGTTCCACTAGATTTCCATATTTTATTTTTATTTATTTATTAAATCCAAAAGCTCTAGTAATCCTAAAAATTCAACAAAAAGAGCAATTTATTGTTCATCCAATCACCTATCAATAAAGTCTCCATTTATATAAGAGGTCAAAGAGCCTCTATAATAAGGGTTCATAATGTTGTAAATTTTTTTGTAAAAGTATACTTTATTTAACATATAGGATGCAAGTTTTGAATTTTCTATTTATATCCATTTAACTCATATAGGTTAGAGATATAGACCAAATGGAGTTTGTTGAATAAAGGGGTTTTCAAAAAATGGATTATTAGTCCATATTATCCTAAAAGGCATTCCACTAATTTATTTATTAAATTGGCATCATATTCTATGACTAAAGATTTAGAAAGTGATTCATAAAGGGCTGAATATTATATCACCACAATCAATGAACAACTAAAATAAATTATATAAAATATTAGAATATGATCAATGATATTGATATAAAAAAATATGAGGTTTCAATGCTGACAATGTTTCAAAATGGAGGACGTACTAAATAATAATAATCTTTAAATTCAAAATTGTTAACCCCTAAAGGACAATTTGTCCCTTCGAGGACAAATGAGATTTTGGGTAGGTACCTATGCTCTCTTTTTTTGTCCAAATATTTTGAATTTTTTTTTGAAGGTAGAAAAACTAATTTGCTTCATGGGAAATTAATTTTTTTTCATTTGGTGCCCAAGAACAAAAGTTCTACCCAAAATAACTCAAAAGAGGGGAGAGGGGGGAGAAGGGGCAGTATAAACAAAATTCAAAATTTGAATAATTTTCTTTTAAATTTTTTTCACATAGACTATATTTTTTTTCCACATTTAAAGCATTGATTCATTCCATTTTGATTTGTTATGAAAAAGTTATGGACAATCTTGTTTTTTGGGCAATTAGAGCATCTTTTTGAAAAAATAACTTGGAGAATTTATTTTTGAACACAATTTTTACAATTTAAAAAAAAAAAAAAATCCACATGGTTCCACTTGCTAGAATGATCTCACAATTGGGATTAATGCATATTAATTTCACCTTAGAGATATTAATAATTTAGATTTTCCTTCTATCTTGTATGTACTCCTATTTAACAGATTTTTAAAGAATAAAAATAAAGTCTTTTTGGAAATTTTTTCCCCTTAGATTCTCAACTCAATTCTCAACCATAA
This sequence comes from Pleurozium schreberi, assembly GCA_006891605.1. Lineage (NCBI taxonomy): Eukaryota > Viridiplantae > Streptophyta > Bryopsida > Hypnales > Hylocomiaceae > Pleurozium > Pleurozium schreberi. Next base: position 159,080 of record VACF01000752.1, on the reverse strand, counting down.
AGATTTAAATCTCAAAACTCTATAGTGCAAAAAATTAAAGTTAAGAAGGCTCAAAGTCAAAYAATCTAGTCTTGCAATGTGCTAAAAAACTTGTTTTTCCCACTTCAAACGCAAATATCTTGCAATTTGTGCGGTCAAAAATTATGAAATTGTTTCCACACATTCTCAAACTAGTTAGGTGTAAAATCCTACATTTAATTGTACAAAAAAAAGAAAATTCCAATTTTGTTTACTCTTTGCTATAAAAATGACAATTTTGAGTGTTTTTGTGCAGAAAAAAGGCCTTGGCTCATTAGAGGTTAGGATAAATAAATTTCATCAATTAAAATTTGATTCTATAGTTAATGGGTCTTTGCAAGAAACACCAATCCTATTTCCCTGTCACAATGGGGGGTATACTCTCTTGTTGTCCTCTATAACTTTTGAAGCACAAGTCCAATGAAACTAAAATTTTTATTGAACATGTCTAACTTTAAGATAATCAAATCAAGAAATAAATAAATAAATAATTTAAAAACTATTTTTGTTAATTTGTCACAAGTTGAAGTTTAGGGGTTTTCACTATACTACACGTCTCCAGATTTAGTAATCTAAAGTTGAAACTTTCATGGTCTATTTGCATAGCAAGAAAGCATATATTTACCAAAGAAAATAAAAAAATATATTATTTTGTGTCCTCCACATGAATACAAACAACACTCCTATTGCGTGCAATTTTGAACATTGAAAATGGATCTTAGATTATTTTTTTGGTGAAATCTCATCAACATCAACTCTACTCGAATGGGCAATTTTATAAATAAATAAAAATTCATATTTTTTAATAAACTAAAATGCAAAATTATAGTGACAATAAGTATATTCATGAGATTTTGTACTTTTCTATCTCTCCTACTTAGAGAATTTTTCTATGTTTTTCCTTCTTAGAGTACATTCTTTTTAACCCCTAAAGTTTTGAGAATATGTTTTCACAAAAATAGCTCTCAAACTGCCATTTTTAGTACAAGTATCAAATTTTTGAAAAAAAATACGTTTTTTGACACATGTAAGCGTAGGATCTTGTAGTATGCTAACTTGAGAATATAAGGTAAAAATTTCAAAAATTTCCACCTCGTGGATTGCAAGATAATTATAAGCATTCAAATTCACTAAGATCATTTTTTTGGCCCTGCAAAAAATAAGGCAGTAACACTTCAAAAGCTCACTTTTCTATGAAAAAATGTTCAAAATGGTGATGCTTCTTTAAATTATTTTTCCTTGACAAGTTGGCCACACTCTTGAAAAGTTTCAGATCATTTGGAATTATACAACCTATAGGAAAAAAATAATAAGTAGACAATAGTAGAGAATGATTCAAAATACTAAATTGTCAAGTATTTGATTATGGAAATGAAAAAGGCCAATCCCAATGGTTGAAATGTTGTAATAAACAATCTATATTCCATTATTTTTTCTTTTCCCAAAACATTGAAAATTGAGTAAGATGAAGGACTTCAAAGTTTATTTTAGAGTAGATAATCTATAACTGCCTGCAAACAAAAAAGCCTCATAACTTTTGACTCATTGATCAAAATGAAATGATTCAAAGCTTTCCACATACACATAACTCTAAAAAATCAATATCAAATTTTTTTTTCTGAAAAAAATGTTTTTTTCTAATCTGCCCGGACAGTCCATTAACAAAAGAAAAGTAACATATTAGGCCATAACTTTTGACTTGTATTTCCAAATGTTATGAAATTTAGTGCATATGAAAGATATTCCTTGCCCCAACCGTCTATTAAAATTTGGGCTGAAAATATGGAAATCTCTAGCCACACGTACCTGCCCGAAATTGCTATGTGGCCAAAAAACGCATGCTGGTCCTTTAGGGGTTAATGGTGTATATATGAAATATATTTTTAACTTTTAAAAAAAAATGAATAATATGCAAAACGCTACGCTTTTTGCATGGTGTTTCTTGTAATGACTCTAATATACACTTGATATATTYAAACATAGTTCATTTGATTTTTTATTGTGCTATTATCATGTTTTTTCTTAAGTTGGTTTTGAAACTAGTATTTTAATAAAACACACCATGTGCAGAAAGTGTACTATTTTTTGAGCAATCTTTGTCCAAGAGGTGGTTGATTGTACCTTGCATAGGACACTGTGCAATACAAAATTTCTAAGTTCTTAAAACAATGCAAAGTTGTACACTGACAAACAAAAAATGGTACAACATAGCTTGCAAACATCCTACTGTAAGCCCTTAATACCTTAGCCCTTATCCCCTTACATCTTGAAATTTTATGACAATTTCACCAAAAATCACTTCAAAACCACTTTAGATTGCAATTTTCTATAAAAATTGAAAATTGAAAAGAAGTCAATTTGGGGATCCAAGCGTAGGATCTTGCCATGATCTTGTTGTAGACTACTAAAAGAATGTCTAACCCCCAAATGTCCAAGGCCTGTTTTTAGCTTCTAGAAATTTGCTCCAAGTTGAACAAAAACACAACATTTTGATAAATTGAAATTTTGTATCAATTTTATTGAATTGTAACTATATAGATTTAAAGTAGACATGTTAGAGATTACATTGGAAAACAAAACATAACAATATAACTTGTGAGTTGATAGATTATACTACCTCCGTCTCGTAATAAATCCGGGTTTACTTGAAAATGGCTAAATTAGCACAAGAATTGTCCCTATTTTTAGGAGCTCATGTAGTTATTGTAGATTCTACTAAGTTCCATTAGGTGTGAAAGAATGGAAGTCAATAATTAAGTTGTGCATGTTGAAAACAAGCAACGAAATTGAATTTTTTTTGCCATTTTTGGAACTGTTCCAGTGGTATTGATTTTTATCATTGCCTGAGCAATGTTGGTGGAGCGACGTCCATTGACATCCTTTCTATTCAATTTTGACAATGTCTTGTGATTCAACTCCAAAAAATTCTCAACAAAAGATTTATTAGTAGCAGTTTTTGTATAATTGTGGGTTGAATTCTTTGCCTTTGGTTGGCTAGAGGGTTGCATTTTGATTCTATTCGCAATGATCGAATTGCTATATTGTCTTTGGAGTGTAGAACTATAGATTTTTTTGCTTTAGGGAACTCAAACTAGCTTTAGTTGTTGTCCATTGAGTTGTGGAGAACCAATTTCGAATTTAATTTGGGACAAGTATATTTGGAAATCTCAGATTTATTTCGGGACGGAGGGATTAATGCTTATCTGAAAAAGTGTCAAAACTACAAAAAAAAATTCAATCCACTTTTCACATGGTGAATCTAAAAAGTTAGTCAATTAAAATATATGGGGTTATAAAGCCTAGCATGTACAATCCTAGTCAAATTATAGCTTCTCAAAATCTACTTTACATTTTTTTAAATGAATTTCTTCTACGATTTTGTCTCTAAGATCTAGTTTATAATTTGAGGCCCATTTCCAAGAGCCCTCAACATTAGGAAAAGTCAAGATTATATAGGGTACCCTTGCACAAAATGTTGAACATAAAAATCTTGGTAATTTATTTTCCAAATCGGATTTTTGATGCTAAAGCTAGAGGGTCATTGCAAGAAACACCTTGCATTTTGCGAACACCTTTGTAACACGCTCTCTTGTCTTCTGAAATAACTTTTGAATAATGAATTCAATGCAAAAAATAAAATACCCATTTCTAGATGTTGTGATTGTTATTGTATCTCTTATTTTTCAGAATTTTAAAAAATTCATTTAATATTTAAAAGTCAATTTTGTTAATTTGTTATATTTTGGAATTTAGGATTTTGAATACAAAAAGGTTGTTCAAACTAATGATTTTTGGCTGAAATTTTTGTGGTATATTCCTATAGTAGGTGTACATGTCCCTACAGAAGGGCATCTAAAAATACACTATTCTATGTCCTCCACATTTGTACAAATAGGCCTTCTTTGCACATGCACTTGTGAACAATAAAAATGGTTATGACTTTGTTTTTTTGGTCAAATATTATCACCATCAAGTCTTCACAAATGGCCAATTTTTATTTTCTAAAAAAACTTAAAAAACTGAAAATCAATCTTTTGTGAGGACTTCATGATGATGAGATTTGACCAAAAAAACAAAGTCATAACCATTTTTATTGTTTACAAGTGCATGTGCAAAGAAGGCCTATTTGCACAAATGTGGAGGACATAGAATAGTGTATTTCTAGATGCCCTTCTATAGGGACATGTACACCTACTATAGGAATATACCACAAAAATTTCAGCCAAAAATCATCAGTATAAACAACTTTTTTGTATTCAAAACCCTAAATTCCAAAATGTGACAAATTAACAAAATTGACTTTTAAATATAAAATGAACTTTTTAAAATTCTGAAAAATAAGGGATACAATAACAATCACAACATCTAGAAACAAATATTTTGTTTTTTGCATTGGATTCATTATTTAAAAGTTATAGCAGAGGACAAGAGAGCCACTCTCATTGTGACGGAGAAAAGGGTCGGTGTTTCTTGCAATGACCCTAGACCTTAATAGGCATCTACCAAAAATACAAACTATCAAAAATAGCAACCTAGTTAGGTTTTCCTCAACTTCAAAGTTTTCTCAACACTTCATTTTGGTGCCTTAAGGCCATATTTGTTATATTGAGACTTTTAGCGGATTTTGAGATAAAATGCTAGTTATTGAAAAATTCATTTAAAAAAATAGTAATTGAAACCAAAAATAAATAATGCTCAAATAGTGACCCTATAATGATATTCTAAAAATTGGTGTTGTTACCTACTTATAAAAAATACTAATAAAGAGATAGAGCAATTTATCTTAGAGTCGAAGATAGAAACGATATCGCGAAAGGTCTCAATATAACAAATATGGCCTTTCTTGGGCATTTAGGAGTTCATAAGATTTTCAAAAATTTGCCACCGTCAATTTGTCCATTTCAAAACTTTGAACAAATTTAAGAATCCAATGTATTAATGCAATTGAAAGCTTCATGTGATAAAATCCAAATAACACAATATTGTATGTATTTCATCAACATTTTCTTCTTTAAATCTAAATTTCCAAGTTTAAATCACAGATATTGTTTAACATGTTTTGCATTGAAAATTTCTAACCTTCGATTTTGGTCAAAATTCCAAATTCTTCTATTATGTAATTTTAAATAGTTATTCTACTTTGGTATATCACAATAGGATACAAGCAAGCTTGCAGTATCCCAGTCAGGAACTAAGAAACATGAATGAAATAATTTTTAGGAATCAAAGTTTACAAATAAAAATAAGAGTAATAATTTAAATCATTATTTTTTGTTAAAACACGGGTCATTGCAAGAAAGACTCACCTCAAAACGTAGCGTTTTGCACAATACTCCTTTTTTTCTTTGGGAGTACTATATAATTAGTAAAACAATTTTAAAAAAAAGGAAAAAATATGTTTGATGTATACACCTTTAAGAAGAAGGTTCCCTAGGAAGGAAAAGCATAGAAAAATTCTCTAAGTAGGAAAACTAGAAAAAAACAAAATTTCAAGAAAATAGTAATTTTCACTCTATTTTCACATTTTTATTTGTAAAAAATAGGAAAAGCAATTTTATGATAATGTAAAAATTGGCCATTTGAGAAGACTTTATGTTAAAGAGATTCCACTAAAAGAACAATCTTGAAACTATTTTCATTGCTCATAATTGCGCGCACAAGAGAGCCCTATTTGCATGAACACAAAAGACATAAAATAGTCTTTTTCAAAATTTCCTTTGGGCAATTCATGCCTACTAAGTATGGGAATAGACCCTAGAAATCTCAGCTCTAGATCATTATTTTTGGGTACTTCCCAGTACTAAAAACCTCTAAACTGCAAAGCGTGACAAATTAGCCAAATTTTTATTTAAATATAGAATTATTTTTGAAAATTTCTGAAAAATAAGGGATCTAATTAATGTCAAGCTAGCCATCTCCAATAAAAATTTAAAGCTCAACAAGTCCATGCTTCAAAAGTTATAGCACAAGACAACTTTGTCACTCCAAATGTGACGCCAAATAGTACTAGTCTTTCTTGCAATCACCCACACATATAATCATACTATTTTCAATATTCAAAACTTGGTTATCAAAACAAAAACATTCCATTCCTGAATTAGAATGAGGACAGCAAAACTTGGCCTTCATAGAATATTTTTTTAAAGTTGTTTGTACATTTCAGTCACTTTGAATTTTAAGGATCATATTTAATGCCACATCTCTCTCAAAATCACATTTTGTAGTGAGAATTTGTCTTCAAAAATGAAATATTCATTTCATGTTCGGTTGTGACAATAAACATGAGGTACCTAAAGCTTGCTTAGACCCAATAATTTGCTTTATTCTGATAAAAATACAATAGAGAAAGTGTAGAATCAAACTAAAAACTATCTTGATATTGGTGATTTGAACAAAAATCATCAATTTAGTGTGTTTTTGGGATTTGAAAGAAGAAACAAGTACTTGGAAAGTTGGAAAGTTGGAAAATTGGAATGTTTTCACACTATTCTCCATGGCTACGTTTACTTCTAGTTTTGTATTAATTGGATTTATAATTAAAAAAAAGGTGTCTTGGGTGATTGCATGAAAGACTAGTACTATTTTGCGTCACACTTGGATTGACGGAGATGTTATCCACTATAACTTTTGAATTATGAATCCAATTAACTTGAAATTTTTATTGGAGATGTCTATCTTGATAGCAATCAGATTCCTTATTTTTCATAAATTTTCAAAAATCATTTTATATTTAAATTTCAATTTAGCTAATTTGTCACACTTTGCAGTTTAGGGTTTTTTAGTATTAGGGAGTACCCAAAATTAATGATCTAAAGCTGAAATTCTATGGTCTATTTCCACACTAGGAATGCATGCATCTACCAGAGGGAATTTTAAAAACATTGTTTTATTTCTTCTACATGCATGCAAACAGGAATCCCTTGCGCGCGTACTTCTGAACATTCAAGATGGTTTTAATGTCATTCTTTTGGTGAAATTTCTTTATCATATAGTTCTCCCAAATTGACAATTTTTATTTTCTTCAAAAATTCTTTATCCTATTTATTACAAATTAAAACATCAAAACACCTATTTTCATGAATTTTGCACTTTTCTAGTTCTCCTACTTAGAGAGTTTTCCTACGCTTTTCATTCATAGGATACCTTCTTCTTATGGGTATATACATTAAATATATTTTTCATATTTTTTTAAAATTGTTTTTCTAATTTAATAGTACTCCTGAAAAAAACATGAACACTATGCCAAACGCTACAAAAACCGCAGGGTGTTTCATGCAATCACCCTCTTAGAGTACCAAGCAACAATGTCAAAACTTGGTGCTTCAAAACATATGAACACAAAGCTAGTTCTCATATGGTCTTAGATTGGGCACTAACCTTGGAGCTTGGTGTTCCAAGACACCTTGTATGCTAATGATAGATTGAAAAAAATACAAAAAAAGGTATTTTGAAAGCTACAATTTAGTTTGACCAAAACACATATGGTCAATTTCATTATATTGGCCCCATTCTGGCGCCATAAATGGCGGTATCTATGCCATTTTGATGAAATGTTGTGCCAATTTAATGGAATTTCGTGAAATTTCTAACATATTTCACGTCATTCTAATGAAATGGCCCGCCTTTCTAAGTGAATGCACCATTATAACAAAATTGACCATACATCCACTTTTGCATGCAAGGACCTCTTGATGGGGTTTAGCTTTAATCAAGAAGATAACCTATGGCCAAGAAAATATAAGTATGTTGTGAACCCAAGGTGATAGGATAATGGAACAAGGGTTTAACACTAAACTGATTTGTTCTATTAGTGATTTAGTGAGATCTTTGGGAAAAATTTGTGCCACCAAATTTATTTCTATAATTTTTGTGAAAATTGATCACTGTTAGTACTTAGTAACATTTCAACCTGCACTAATTCAAAATAGTGTAATTTTGGTAAATTAATTAGTGTCACTCACAAGCACGAATAGTCTAATAGGACAAATCAAACAAATCAGAGTACAGGTACTAGGATAATAAATCTGTGTAGATAGCTACTAAACCTAGCTAGCTCTCATGTACGGTGCAAATGATCACCCATGCCATGGCTATATATTTAATTTTCAAGCTGTCTGATCGTCCTTAACTTTTTCTTCTTTCCTTTGTCCTACCATTTGTTCCACTACCCTTACTGTAGTTCAGGTTTTCTGAACAGTGGGAGTCCGGCCATAATATGTACAGTACTAGCTTAGAAAGGCGCGCAGGTTCACATGATGCAGCTTGCACACAGCCGAGCTAGAGCAAGAGCATATATGCTCACAGAATGTATCTGACTTGCCCAGGCACCACTAACGTACCCTTCTTTGTTTGACTGAAACTTAACAGAAGAATTACTTMACAGATTCACTGCAACCGACTGAAGTACCAAATGCCCAGCCTCCTCGCTCATCGGGAACGGAGCTAGCTTCCACTAACTAGCTTTTATCAATGCAAGATTGCATCGATCGATTCAAGGATCGGAGGAGGGAACCGTGGAGGCACGGCTGTCACTCAAGGTTTGCTTGACCCTGAAGTGGTGAAGCTTTACAGCAGACGGACTTTGGACGGAAAGCTTCGAGAATCAGAAACGGAGGTGCGTGCCTGAGTGGGGAACCTGGCAAATTAATTACTCGATCAGGTGTGTGTGTGTAGCTAGTGATGATCGAGCGAGCCAGCCAGCCAGCTGCAGGGAGATCGACACAGTAGTACTTACTGTCGAGTCTGTCGATCTCTAGCTCATGTCGACATCTGCAAGTTTGGTCGTTATGATCGAGCCGRCCAGTACGTGAGATCGACCGGCCTGTCTCTCGATCTCGATCAATTGTCAATTCTGCGGTGCAGGCAGTGTCGAATTTCAGTTGCTTCAGCTCGCTCAGTTGCAGTCGCAGTGCATGCATGAGCTGTCTGTCGATCTGTGGCTGTTACGTTGCTGGTAGTCAATTCGTGATACATATGTTACTAGCTAACTGACAGTCGATGAAGCTTTACGTCAGTCAGTGCTGCACAACTCTGATAACCACAGCAGCTAGTAACCGAGCTCGACGTAAGTGTAAGTAAGAAATAACCGCGCTCTTAGAGAGAAGGATCTTCGAGCTAGGGCGGGACTAGAAGTAAGTGAATTTTTTTCTGTTATTCTCTTCCCTTCTGCTGCAGAGGTCAAGGTGGCTATCTGCATACAGCTATTTTGTGCCGCTAGTGAAGAATTTGGAAGAGTCCCACATATTTGCCAAAGAAGAATCAAATGTTAGTCCGGTAATACCTCAGTTACTTCATATCCTGCTTGGCATATCACAAGTCGGAACTTACATTGTAGCACACAATTCTAAATGTTGCCATAAATAGTATTTGCTACAATAGCAAGTGCGCACATCTGCAGTTGTCTTGCTTGTGATCTATGCAGCCTTCTCGATCTCTGCACTAGCTGGTCCTTTCACGCTGCACTTGGGATTCGAAAACATCTGCTGACTGTTGAGCTAGTTTCCACCTGGTTGGCTGGCTGTGTGAGTCCCACAAGATGCATGAGCTAGCCGATGAGGATGCAAACAGTGATCGATCGAGAGAATTTCCAAACCTTGGAACCCTAGATCCACCGGAAATGACAGTGTGCTTCACAGTAGGCCTGCCTGTTCTTTGACCAAAATAGGGAGTCCATTCCACAACAGCTTTTTGATTGTCAGTCAGGCCATTCCATGTGTGCAGGAAAATCCTGACCATTGGCTCGATTCTCTGAGTACGTGGGCAGCCAGGGGAATACTTGTTCAGGTTGAAGCCACCAGTAGTCGCTCATTTAACCCCTAAAGGACTGACCTATAACCACTGATTCAGAGCCTTGGTGCTCATCACTCAATTTGTTACCWTTTTGGAAATAGATATGTGTGAAAAATTTTATGTTTATTTTTCAGAGATGATATTACATGTCTTCTATACTTCACAAAAAATTTAGATTTTTTTTGAGGAAAATTGATTATTATGAGAATTTTTGAAAAAAAGTGAAGAAAAAATCACATTAAATAGAAAATTACTTCAAAAAATCTGAAAATTTCACCATGCGTGTACATTACAGTGAAAAACATCATGGTGTAAACTCAATTTCCATGTCATTCTATAATTAGAATAAACTGAACATTGAAATTACATCCAAAGTTCAAACTGCAATAAAATATTCAATATTATGAATTTTTCCTAAATTCTAATTGGAGTAGAAACTAGAGTAAATGGYCTTCGTTTTGTTAGTCACTCTCAAACTCAAAAAATATCATTTATTTGGAGAAATTTCAGATTTAGAACAATGAGAAGCAACTTCTCAAAATACACTAAAATAGCAAATTTGGTCATCCGTTTTTTTAGTTACTTCTCAACTACATGAAAGCAAACACTAGTTAAACTAAAAATTCAATTGAATAGTCTTTGTAACTCAATATGAAAGGTCAACAAAAAGAAAACGGACGAAAAATCTACTTCTACTCTCTTCTAAGGCCCCTCGACTGTCATCCAAATGCCACTGAATGGCGCTGGCGGTAGTCCAGGGTTAACCCTGATTTATCTCTAGAATTGTTGATTTGAGAAAAAACATTATAGAAGTGTTCTATGGAAGCATATTTTGGAAATGATATTCCAATAAAGTTGTAGACTAAGACATGTAGATTTCATTCGTACGGCTAGATTCACCAATTCTATCACTAATATTTTTTTAATACATTTCGAGAGGGAAATTTCAAAAGTTTGATATCAAGCAAAATACTACCATTTTTGGAATATAATTTGTTGGAATGGACTTGAAATGAGGTTCTCTTGACACGGTGATTCTTTGATTTTTTTTTTTTTTAACCTCTAAAGGCCCATGGCCATTTTTCTATCAAAAAAAATTCGAAACCGCCATTTCTACAACATGCTTCCAAGAAAACAAAAAATAATATATATGTTTAGAATCTAACCATAGGATCTTATACTTTACTTATTTGAGATCATGTGCAAAAAGTTTCATGAAGTTTGACCACATAGATTGTAAGATATTAGCATTCAAAGTTTTTTCTTAAAGTTTTTTTTTAATACTAGTTGCAATTTCAGATGGCTTTGATCAACATTTGTGCAAATATTTTGCACTATAGGCTTTAAATTTAATATTTTCTAGTTGGAGAGTTGAGTTGAGAGTATAGGAAAAAAATTCAAAAAAACCCGGCTTAATTTTCATTCTTTAAAAATTGTTAAGTAGGAGTAAGTCCAAAATTGAAAGAATAACTAAATTGTTAATAGCTCTACGATGGAATTGAAAGGCAATAATCCCAACTATGAGATGGTTCTAGTAAGTAAACATAACATTTTCAACAATTTGTTTTCAAAGTTGTGAAAATTGCATTGATTTCAGAAATAAATCCTATATACATATTATTTTTTCAAGAAGGTGCCCAAATGGCCCGAAAAACAAGATTGGTCATAACTTTCACTTTATTAATCTAATGAAATGAACCAAACCTTCATATATAGACAAATATATAATCTATAAGGAAAAAGAATTTAAAAATTTAATTTCAAGTTTTTGTGGATTTATTTTTCTGCCCGCCAAGTTGAAAATTGAACTTTTTGTGGTATAAATTTTGCTCCCGGGCACCAATTGAAATAAAAACTATATTTCCACAAAGCTTATAATTTTTTCTATGTTGTTAGAAAGTTTCAAAAAGTTTCACTGAAAATTGAGATCATCGGAATTTGCCCGAAATGCAATTTGTCCCCCAAGGGGACAATGGACCTTTAGGGGTTAAAATCTATAACTTCATTTTTGGCAAATCCAATTTTCAACTAAAGTCACTGCAATTTGGGCTTGGTCAACCACTTGACATACTTGCACATTGGTAATATTAGAAATATATGTACTCTAGTAATGCCAAATCCAACCTTTAGATTGAACAACAACTTAATATAGTATCTCCACAAATTAGAAGAATTTTCATCCAAGCCGTTAGGAGGATGAAGTTTCAAATTCAGTTTGTTCATTGCCTACAAAATGGAAGTTGGAGTGGTCCAAGGTAAAGTATTTTTTTGGGAGATTGTGAGCACTATGAGGTCATAGAATTTTTTTTCCTATGTAGGAATATAGGAAATATGGGGATAGAAAAAATTTCAGAATTTTATTTCCAAAAGGGTAGTTGCAAGAAACACCTGTCGTTTTTGGGTCAAAATGGCCCTAGTACTTGAGTATTGTGACTTTTGGAATAAAATTTTCAAAAATGAAATAAAATATGGATAATTTGTAAGGCATTCAAAAAAATTACATGTGTGAAAATTCAGACCTAGGAAAATTTATTTCCAAAAGTTATGCACACTCAAAGAGTGATGGAAAATACCAAGAAAATGAACACTTTGATGTTTGACTTTTTAAAAATAGTAAAAAAATTCAAAAAATTCTTCAAAAAAAAGACATTTTTTCTCATGTGAAGATTCTTCTTCTCAACCATTTTTAGCTTTGGGAAAAAAAAATTGAGTTATTTACACTTGTGCAAAGGTAGTGCACTTTGAGCACATGTGGAGGGTGGACAGATTACTATTTTTAGAAAATCTCTTCGTGGGCCTCTGTAACTTTAGTATAAGTCCTTGCATCTCAATTTTGAGCTTGAAATTCGTATTTTTGGGTAGAAAATAGTACTAAAAACCTTCAAAATGGCCAAAGTAGACACCTAATCGGGGGCAGGTTAAAAATAGTAAAATAATTTTGAAAATTTTGAAAAAATTACTCAATGTCTAAAACTATCTCATGTACCTTCATTCAAAATTTCACTCCAAAAGATAAAACTATGCAAAAGCTATGAGCAAAAAAACACCTGTCCAAGGGCAAGGGGACAAAAAATAGGACAAGTGTTTCTTGCAATCACCCAAAATTGAAATTACTATGAATTTTGGGAGCCAAAAGCCCAAAAAGAACACTATATGCATTGTGGGACAATGTCTAGAGTCTTCCAATTCTGATCATTCTAGAATTACTTTTCCACTTACTTTTCCTCAATTTCTTGCTCACTACTAAAGGACATGTGTCATTACCTTACTAGTCCCAACTTTGAAAAGGACCAAAAATAGAATCCAAGCTTCGGTTAGAAATTTCTTCCAGCCTTGGTTGGAATTAATGCTCTTCTATAAGTTGAATATTGAGCGTATTTGACAATTGGTGCATCAATCTTACTGTTAAAAACTAAAAGTCGCCCCCACAAAGAGGTGTCCTAGAAGCAACTTTCATACATAGAATGCTAAAACCATCCACAAAGTAAACAACGTAAGATGATTCTATCATAGGGAAAAAATGCAAGAATTTTTTATTTGCCATACATGATAAAATTTGCAAATTTTGAATTCATATGCATAAATTTCAAATTTTCAAGTCTTAAACATAAACATTTTTAAATTCAACTTTGGCAGTGCTAAAATTTTAGGCTAGGAAGATTCAAAGCCTTAAAAGCAATCAAGCACCTCGGTTTTCTTCAAACATAAATATCTTGCAATCCACATGGTCAAGGTTTTTTAAAAAATTCCACACATTTTCATATGAGCCTACTTTAAGATCCCAAGGTTAAATTTGAAAAATAATAATTTCTAAAGCTTTTGGCATTTTGCAATAGAAATAGCAATTATGAGCGGAATTAGATGAAAAAAGGCTTTGGAACTGTAGGTGTTAAACTTTTTTTTTAGGTCAAGAATGTATCACTTTTCAAATATATGCTCTTTATTCCAATTTGTATTTGGAAGAATAACTTATGTCTCCTTAAGCACATAATGCTTGAATCCAAGGAATGCAAAAAAAAATCAACACATTTTTTAAAAACAAAATTTCACAAAATATATTTATGTCTACATGAAAGACTTAATTTGATTCATTCTATTTGGATTGGTGATGTAAAAGATATGAACGGTCTTGATTTGAGAGCATTAATGGCATCTTTATAGAAGGTAATATATGAGATTCATTTTAAAACTCAATTTTCAATTTTTGTTTTTTTGTTTTTTATAACAAATGGAGAACCATTGCATAAAAATAACAAACCAAGAAACAACAAGTTAAAAGGCGGGACAAATGAAGAGAATCTTAGCGAAAAGGAAAAAATGACCATGCTAGGAGAACGAGCAAGGAGGGAGACCTTCTGAATTCCATCTATAGTAGAACTTCTAATAAGAGCAAGGTGAGGACTGGTTCGTCACATTATTGTAGAGAAGTTATTACATTAAAGAAGGGTCATTTGCAATCTTGATGTTTGTATGTGGCCTACGACGGGACCAATGTGACACCACTGTAGAGGAGTTTATTACTTCAAAAGTGATTTTTATTAGATGTTCTATTGTAATAGAATTTTCTACCCTACTACCAATCATTGAAGATTTAAGTCAAATGCAATCAAACTTAGGCCTAATCCTATCAAAATGTTGAAGGCAACACATGGTAGCCATCTCCATCTTAGCATAACCGGTGTGGCGTGAATCAAGCAACACATCCCATAAGGCTTTTGGAAGAACTAGATCAGTCACCTATCTTGAGCAAAGACAAGATGGTTACACATGATTCAACATAACCAAAGTGTTGCCCCTCAAACTCATCACCATCAACTCTTCCCAATTGGCCAATTTTTAATTTTTGAAAAAAATTATTTCCCTATTTTTTACAAATTAAAATGTCAAAGTGCCTATTTTCATGAGATTTTGCACTTTTCTAGTTCACCTAGTTAGAAAATTTTTCTATGCTTTTCCTTCCTAGGGTACCTTCTTCTTAAACGTATATACATTAAGCATATTTTTTGTATTTTTTTAAAATTGTTTCTCTAATTATAAGTACTCCCAAAAAATCATGAGTACTGTAGCAAAGTGTCCACAAAACGGCAGGCCTTTCTTGCAATGACCCTATAATCTTTCAACTCATGAGTATATTGTTGTGTTTTCTTTTCCAATGTAATCTCTAACATGTCTACTTTAAATTTGTGCGGTTATAATTCTCAAAAATTGACACAATCTGTCAAAATGTTGTGTTTTTGTTCAACTTGGAGAAAATTTCTAGAAACTGAAAATATGCCTTGGGCATTTAGGGGTTAAGTTAAAAAAATACTTAGTTGTTTTATGAAAATTTGAAATTACCATGAATTTTGAGGAAAAAATGAAACAATTCACCAAATCTGAAAAATAGGGTAAAACATTATATTGTAATCTAAAATTCATTGTCATTCTATAATTAGAAACTTATTAGTATATGGTTATAGATCCACTTTTCAAGTTGCAACAAAAAATTTAATTTCATGAATTTTTCAAATTTTCAAATTGGAGTGGGAACTACATTTTATAAAGTTATTCAACATTTAGGAAATATCCTTTTGGGCTAAAATTTACACCACCAACAAAAGGAAGACATTTTTCCCAAACACCAAAAGGACAATTTTTGATGTCTCTTTTTGCAGCATCTTCTAGAAAAGTCAACAATACTACTGGCGGGTTTTTATGCTATGCCAAGCAATGTGTTCTATATTTTATGATCTATTGCAAAAAAACAACCTCTCTTAGGCCTCTGCAACAAAAGTATAAGAAATTTCAGATTCTTAGGAACTACACTTTGCCAAATCCATCTTGGTAAGGTTTGGAGATTTTCAAACCATTTTTCTAAATTATAATAAGCTACAAAATACAGATAGATTAGAGTTGAAAAATAATATGAATTAGAATTTTTATCTAACAAATGACTTCTATATGAATGATATGGAGGGCAATCAATTTAGGGCCTCTTCACACTATGGCCGTCCAAGTCGAGAGGCCATGGGATTGAGTGGCCAAACTTTGATGAGAGTTCAAGGAAATAAGCAATAAATAGGCCAAAGAAACTAGGAATTGGAGCCTTCAACCGGACATAGTGTGAAGCTTCCAAAGGCCAAAGTCCAAGCCCAAAGTCCAAGCCTATTCCATTTTTTTTACTTCTATCCTTTCTCTCCACATTAATCCATCCTAGTTCTAAAATTTTCCATAAATTGTCATTCATGTGACAATTTTTTCAAGCGATAGATTAAAAAAATGAAAAAAGAGTCAAAATTTGTTTTGGTAAAAAAATTACAGCACATGCCCTCATCATTGAACAAGGAATATGAAGGGTGTAAATGGAATAAAAAGGTGGAATTAGACATTGAAGGGAAGTAGGTTCATTGAATGCTAAGACTCATGGCTTTTTGTAGTGGAGACTAAAGTTCAAACCTCAACGGCGACAAATAACAAATGACAACAGAGTATTTTTTTCTTAAAAATTCAACGAACTCTCAATCAGCTTTTGGGTCGGCCAAAAATGGCGACCCAAACTCTGATCGAGAGTCCATAGCCATATAAACATCTCGCTACCAAGTAGGCAGCCAAATGGGTGACTGAGTGACTTTGGTCTATGCCGCCCTGTGTGAAGGGTTGGGAGGCCAAAATCTTGGGTTTCTTGAAATCTGATTGGCGAACTTTTGACCTTGTGCCATAGTGTGAAGTGGTCTTAAGGTGAATTTTGATGATGTTCATACAATCTGCGTCGTAGCCAGCCAGCAGGGGACGGATGGACAAAGCTTTTCCTCGTCCAATTCATAATGTAGTGAGACTAAAACAAAGGCTGTTGGGACATTCTCTTGCAACTTATCAAGGTATCATTGGGCACCTAAGCACCTTGGAGCCAAGAATAGCGAGGTCACCAAGAGGCGGGAAATGCAGGAATTTGGAAAAGTATAGGGAACCCTTTAACCCTTCAAGGACTAACTGGTGACCGTGAAAATCACCAATTTTGATACCATGGGAATCACTAGTTTAGAAAAAAAATCCAAAAGAACTCATTGGAAGTCAAAGTACTCTAGCAAGTATATTGTCTAACCTCAATTTTGTCAAAAAGGTTATAAAAAAAGGTTATTTCTGAAAGGTTCAAAAATTGCTTGGGGATGAGAAAAAAAGATAAAGTATTGGGACAAAACTCTAGCTTGACGGAGCCCAATGTTAATTATTTAGAATATGGATGTCATAGCACTCTAGTGTCTTTGTAAGCACTTATATACATTTTCAAAGGAGTTGCACACCTTCAATCGTTTGTGAATTATTTTTCTTTCAAAGACAAGATTGATATTTCTTGGACTCTTATTGAAATAGTTATGAATTTTTAAAGTTAAGATAGTAGGCTCTCCTAAATCCGTCTTCATCTTAAAATGTCACTATGAGTACATTGAGGACTCATAAATGTGACCCTACATTAGGAGACACTTTAAAAGAAGGGTGGTTAGGAGACAGTTCAAAAGAAGGGTGGTTTTAGCACAGCTCACCAAACATTCTTGACAAGAGCCCTATGAGGAGTTAGTCTTTTTGGTAAGTAATGGGCAATCTTGTTATCAGGACTAAACCTACAATGGACTTAGGTCTGCTTTACAATTAGAGACTAGACCAATTTTATTGTGTTGAAAGCTCTAAATCTTTACTTGTGGCCCGGCCTCGAGGTGTAGAGCACCCTTTAAAAATTGAACCCCTTTCTCTCTCTCTCAATCTTTTCTAGATTTTAATCAATTGGCTTGATTCTTGGCCTTAAAGCTTTTAAAGATGGGAGAATGGGATTCAATTATAATCTTATTCTAATATATAGTTGAGGCTTGCCTTTATCTCAAAAGAGCTTAATTTGGCCTTAATAGAAATTGGCATGGCCTCAAGGTGTAAAGTGGACTTTATTCGGGTTTTTTCTGGCTCAAACTATCATTTTGTCTGTCTCTAATGACGGCGACAAATTGTACAAAAGAAATCTTGGTTGGAATCAGGGTTGTTCGCGTCCAATGTCTTGGACCAAATCACATCCAAAAATCAGACGTCCAAAACCAACAGACGTTCATGTCTTGGCGGATGAGCGGGGCGCCGGCCGGTCGGCCGCTTTGCTGTTGGGCGGTCGTGTGCTTTGTCGTCCGGCGGTCGGGCAACGTTGGGCGGTTGGCTGGTTCGCCGTCGGGTGGGCGGGCGGGGGACGACGGGTGATTGCGCGATGTTGGGCGGGTGGGCGGTTGGCCGCACTGACATCGAGCAGTCAGGCGGCGGTCGGGAGTCCGACCGCCCAAATGTCAGCAAACGTCCGGACGTCCAGACAACCTTGGTTGGAATCACATGCTTGATTTCATGACATTTGGACTTATGATGTGGAAGTTGTGCCCACATTTCAAAGCTTTTAACAATTAAAAAATTATTTTTATTGCTTTTACTTTTCTTTTGGCTATTCCAACAACACAAGGCATACTAGTAATATACATAGGCCAGGGTGAATTGACCCATTTTTTTGACCACTTGAAAAACCCCTAAATTTTTTTATTTTCCGTGCATGATGAAATTTGCAGATTCTAAATTCATATTTGCAATCAAAGATTTCAAATTGGCTAGGCGAGGTGCTCAAGCTAAATTAATCCAACCCAAAATAAGGGGCTTTTATTTTACTTTTTATTTATAGTTTTGTTGCACCTCTATAATGACTTGGAGCATCCCTACCAGGGACTTCCCCATCCCTATCCCTATCCCAGTTCTTCATCAAAAAATATAGGGATGGGGAAGCCACTTCCCACCCATGCTTCCTCAAATCAGTACTTTATACTAAWTCTAGGCAAGTGAAGTCAACATGCACTTATAAATATAGTAACAAAGGAAAAGTAATAGTCCAAGGCCAAGTCATGGGAGCACACATCATGCAACAACAATAAATTCAAGAATAGGGTTTACCATTTCTCAATTCCCTATCCCCCATCCAATTTAAGGAATTGGGGATCCCAATTCCCCAAAATTTGGAGATACGGGCAAGATGCTGGTGGGGAGGGGTTCTTCCCTATCCGGATGAAAACCATGCGGTTTGGGGATAGGAAAGTCCTTGGTGGGGATGCTCTAAGCTAGGGTCCAGTTTACTATAGCCTATAAAGAGAGAGAAACTAAGAAAGGGTCATTACAAGAAACACCTGCCGTTTTGTAGACACTTTGGCTATAGTATTCATGATTTTACAGTACTCCTGAAAAATTAGAATTTTTTTTTAAAAGAATATGTTTAATATGTTTAATATATACCTTTAAGAAGAAGGTACCCTAAGAAGGAAAAGCATAGAAAATTTTTCTAACTCGGTGAACCAGAAAAGTGCAAAATCTCATGAAAATAGGCACTTTGACATTTTAATTTGTAAAAAATAGGGAAATAATTTTTTTCAAAAATTAAACATTTTCCATTTGGAAAGAGTTGATGGTGATGAGATTTCACCAAAAAAATGGTCTTAGAACCATGATCAATGTTTTGAAATTGCTCGCAATGGGAGTGTTGTTTGCACTCATGTGGAGGACATTAAATAATAAATTTTTAGATTACCTTTGGTAGATTTATGCTTTTCTACTATGTTAATAGACCATGAAAATTTCAGCTCCAAATCATCAAATTTAGTGACTCACAACGTAGTGAAAACCTCTAAACCTCAAAGTGTGACAAATTAGCAAAAATGATTTTTAAATATCAATTTATTTTTTTATTTTTTTGAAAAATAAAAGATATGATTATCATCAAGTTAGGCATCTCCGATAAAAATTTCAAATTCAAAGGATTTATGCTTCAAAAGTTATTGAAGATTACAAGAGAGCAATACTATTTGTGACGGAGAATAGGACTGGCGTTTCTTGCAATGACTTGAAGACATTTCCTCTTTAACTTTCATGTCTTTAACTGCCAATACTGGGGTGCTGCAACAAGGCGTGCTCTTTTTCATGATGGCACACTGGATTGGCTATCCGAGGGAGTAAAGGGAGGATGCATTGCAAGAGGATGCTTTTTATTGGGATCAATTTTGGTGGCATGGGCAATTGAGGGTGGTGTGGCACAAGCGGATGTGGTAATCAAAGTGGGTATGAGGAAGAGCGTTGCGGCAGCAACCGCCTTCAAAGATGCACAATGATTCGGCTTAGTGAATGGCCACTGTTTTTGGCGGATTGCAGGGTCATGCCTCTTGTTGCGAAGTAACCCCAGTTTTAGTGAGGATTTATAAAACCATGTATAAGTTTTTAATGATGTAATAACATGGGCCATCGTCTTGTTTTGTTGAATTGCGTCCCCCTGTCCACAATTAGTTGCCTTCGGTCATGCTGGAATTATGTGGTTGAATGCCAAAAATGGCCATTTCTGGCCGACCCAAACTTTTATGGAGAGTACGTTGCCAGGTAAGCATTTGGTTGCCAAGTAGGCAACCAAATAAGCGACAAACTATGGACTTTGCCGCCTTGTGTGAAGGGTCGGCAAAGTCCAAAGTTCAAATTTAAAATGAATGTGAGTTATTCTCCATCCAAAATTCATCACAATTGTTCATGTGGACAAGTTTGCGCCCTGGGAATTCCACGAAGACGATATGTAGTTGCAAAAGCAATAACTAAAGAAACCACTAAAATGCAACTGCAACTATAAAATGACAAATAGTCGTTTTCTAGTCGCATTGTAGTCATTTCCTAGTCATTTTTTGGTTGTATCCTAGTTGTTTCTCAATTGCATCCTAGTCTTTTCCTAGTTGCATCCTAGTAATTTTGTGGTTGCATCCTAATTGTTTCCTAGTTGCATTTTAGTCTTTTTCTAGTTGTTTCCTAGTTGCATCTTAGTTGTTTTTGAAGTTATTTCTTGATCATCCTACTGTATATCAATTGTCAAGTATACCATTAAAATGAACATATAAGACATGGAAGTTGTTTTACTCTTATGTATTCTATGACTTCTACAATTTGTTGATTTCTACATTTTGTAGATTTTTACAGTCTATAGGATCTAAAAAATTTAAAATCTAAGTAATTTTAAAATCTAAAATTTTTGAAACTAGAATTTCAAAATGTACAAGTCGCAAATAAGTTGTAGACAAGTTGCAAGGGAATTGCAAGAAACAATATCTTGTCCTATTTTTTGTCCCCTTGTCTTTGGACATGTGGTTTTTTGCTCATAACTTTTAAGTCAAGTCACAAATGAGTCGCAATGAATTTACATATAAGTTGCAATGAAGTCATAAAGAAGTTGCAATGAAGTCATAAAGAAGTTGCAATGAAGTCATAGATGAGTTGCAATGGGGTCACGATAAGTTGCAATGAAGTTACATATGAGTTGCAAACAAGTCATACATTAGTCACCAACAAGTCACCAACAAGTTGCAAAACTCATCAATTGAGTTGTGGCGGCAAAAACCACATACGCAACCACATTAGTAAAGCTCGTCGACAAAGTTCCAAGTGTGTTGTTGGATGAGAAACAACCTTGTTTTGCTATGCAACTACAATTTGACAAGCGACTTTTCCACAATGACTACAAATCTCCAAATTATTACCAGTTACAAACGTCCAATGCAACTCAAAAACTAGTTGTTCTTTGTAGTCGAAGAGCCCTTCATTTTCTTCTAATGCAAGGGAAAATAGTTTAGGCTAGTTAACCCCTATAGTTCTCAAACTTTTTTGAGTTTTCGCCCATTTTTGCTTATATCTTTGTATAGAAATATCATTTACTGCAATTTTATGAAATTGATAATTAAGAAAGGTTGTCATTTCAAGATTCAAGTATTATATTGGATGAATGAGAAGTTAATTGGACTTACCTTTAAAGGATCGAACCGCATTCTTGGCAATATAGCAATTTTGACAATTCACTACCAATGGAACTATTTTTTTTTTCTCTGAAATTTTCACACAATGTGTGGACCAAGTTTTTCTTTGAGGCCAAACAATTTTCATAAATTTTGACTACATGATTAAAATGTCATTGTATAATGAGTATATTCATTGCTAATCAAGCTGCCAAGGCAACTCAAAAAAATTCTTACAAATCAATTTCTCAAGGAATAAAAATTCGTGATTGGTTTTCTAGATTTCTATATACATGGAAAGCTCTAAATCATTCCATTCTAATTAATGTGATGGAAGTTATGAGGAATTAGGGTGGGGGCAAGTATGGACTCACGTATCCAAAATAAACTATGAAGTCTTTTATTTAATTAAATCTTCCAATATTTTTTGAAAAAATGAAAATCATAGGATGTAGATCTCAATCATAGGATTATTACAAATTATAATAAGATTATTAGAACATTGCAACCACCATAATTGGCATTTTTCAATTCTATAACTAAATTCTTAACAATTTAGTATTTTGTATCATTTTTATTTCTTTCTATTTACTATTTTTTTTTCCTATATGTTGTACAGTTAAATTCCAAATGATCTAAAACAATTTCATGCATATAGCCAACTTCTCTTGAAGAGTGAATCCTATGAAGAACCACCACTTTGGACATTTCTTCATGCAAATGTGACCTTATGAAGTGCAACTGTTCTGTTCTTCACAAGGTCAAAAAATGGATTTTTGTCATCTCAAGTTTCAACCGCTAATATCTCGCAAAGTACACGATGGAAATTCATTAAAAAAATTCCACATCTTTCTAAACCAATGTACTCCAAGATCCTATGGTTACACATGTCCAAAAATGCTTTTATCTAAAGTTTGGTACTTGCATTGGAAATGTCACTTTTGGGGTGTTCTTGGTGAAAACATAGTGAAAAAACTTTAGGGACTAAACAACGCCTACAAGCCCTCCATTCATTGTCCAAAATATGGACGTTCGAGTGGTTAAGTTGGGTTAACAATGTTATGATAGGCCCCCTCGCCAACGTATAGAACTTTTGTCTTTACATTGTGTCACAACATGGGTTTTTCTATAAGATTATCACACTCCTAAAATATCTCCCCACATCCTTTGCTGGCAATAATACAGTGGCAACATTGTAACTTAGCTATTGATGGATCTCGGGGCCCAAGAAAGTGAAGCTTTCAAGGTCTAAGAAGCTTAACTTAAACCACTAAATTATAAGTAAAATACATGCATTTATGGATTCGGACCTTGAGCCCACAAAACCATGGATTCCAGCTACAGGCAAACCAACAAGTGATTCACTCATTCATTTTCATTGATGCTTCTGGCATGTTCTCAAGAATATCTTCAACCSATGGTTTKYCTATCTTTTGGCATCACTTAAGCTTAGTATTTATATAAAGCAGACCATGCATGTGACATTGATTGTACAGGAATCGTCTCCAGCACATAACTTAATTTAAACAATTGTTGGGCCTTCATTGCAGATGCCACAAATCTTCATAGAATACAACACAACATTGTCGCACTCCCCTCCACTCCACTCCAAACATGCCAGTTGAGTTTCAATACAGAGGAGAGGAGAGCATCTTCACACATCTCAAAGTATTTTTGAGTCACAAAGCTTATCCCTGAACAAGAAAGCGAGGGGAGCTTCTTCTATTATTGTTTAAAAAAATCAATTARGGGAGGTCTTTTATTGTTTAAAAATGAAAGAAATCGCAGAAGGAACACTAGGCAAGCAAAGTATAAGGTAAGAGGTCCATAAAGAGCCTGGGCATGTAAGGGCCGTAGCTGAATTTTGGAAAGGTGAAATAATTTTCAGTGAAAGACAAGTGAAAGACAAGTGGAATTGGCATCTAATCCAAGTCGTTTCATATTTTTTGGAGCTTTGTGAAATTAGTTATGATTTTTTGAAGTTGCAGGAAAGTGCATTTCAATGGGCTCTAAAACCAACCACCTCCTCAAATGTAGACTACTTGTACATTGGAGAGTGCAAAATGTACCTTGAGAGCTTGATTGGTTTTAGAACCTGCTCCATTTAAGGACCTCCTACCTTACACAAATAACAGCAACGAAGTTACTGTAGAAACTGCACTTTTTTCTATCTTACAAAACTTTGCATATTTTTTTGTGTCAGATTCCCTGAATACTACCTCCCCGTGGAGGCCTCTCAACTTAAAATGCACTGTACAGTACAGCACTYACCTAGCTAGCTAGTTAGTCAAAACAGGGTCTGCCCTTCAGTTGTCAAACCTAGCTCCACCTACCACCTACACTGATTCAATGGTGATGAATCATTTCAAGCAAAATTGCCACACACTCAGGTGCTGCAGTAAGTTAACTTCGTGTCTCCCCTACTCCAATCTACACATCCTCTGTTCAAGTATGTACACAAAAGCTGCCAGGACAGTAGGATTCTCGCAGCGGCAACAGCAGCAGCAGCAGAGCTTCTTCCCACGTTGTCGCTGTGCCAGCTAGATCCGTCAAAATTGCTACCAAATGGATCACTCAAAATGAGACCCATGTTCTCCACGTTGCACCATTGCAAGACGAGCAAGATCGATGGCATGGGCAGAACATGGATTCATGGTTTTCTTGTGACCCAGTTGCTTTCAGCTGTGCTTTCTCAGCATGCTATCTCGATCTCCCACTTTTTTGTAGCTAGGATGTTTGGGATCTGGAACTCGTGAACAATGCAAAAACTCTTTGATTCACACCACCCTAGCGAGAACAGGACCAGATAGATCGAGTCTTTCTTCTTCAGAAGGGAATAAAATCACGGCTGATGTGCTCAGTTGGAATGGAACATGGAATTGCATCCATCTCGATYTCCTGGAAGAGGTGTGATTGTTTCCGGACGGATTGAGTGATTCATCTTTCCAGGAAGAAGCGTTCATGTCGCTCACCGCCTGTGGCCGGGTGGAACTTGTACGCGTTGGACAGATACTCCCCCCACGTGAAGGGGCGATACACCTGCGGCTGTTGCTCGCTGATGAGCTCCTTCGGCGCTTCCACGGTGGCACTCAGTGGTGGATTCAGAAAACACGCCAGCGACAGTCGTTTCGACGTCCCGTTCACCGCCGCTCGATGCARCACACTCTTGTACCGCGTATTGCTCAGCACCTGCAAATCAAAGTAATGGAATCAATCAAAYCATTGCAACAACGTAACGTGAGCACAACGTACWTTCTGTCMACATTTGCACTAAGTACGTTAGSAATKSMCGGCGCTAGCTAGCGTTCCATTTCCAMAGTCGGTATCGACSAGTCAATTTGAGTCGTTTACCTGGAAGAGGTCACCGACATTGACGACGAAGCAGTCGGGTCGCGGCTTCACGGTGATCCACTGCTCGTCAATGTGCACTTGCAGCCCCGCCACGTCGTCCTGGTGCAGAATCGTGAGCAAGTGAGGGTCGGTGTGCGCCCGCAACCCAATTGCGAGCTCGGGCTGYGGACAAGGTGGGTAGAGATTGAACCGCATTGACATCATCCTCTCCTGTTCCACRTAGTGGTTGAACCGTGTGGGCTCCAGTCCCAGTCCTTCCGTGAGCAGCCCCAGCAGCTCCCTCGCCAGCTTCTCGATTTGCGCCATGTACTCTTCCACTGTGGAACTGAATTGAGTAGGGTGGTCGCTTTCGGCGAAGAGCTTGGCGGAAAACTCCCGRATGTTGGACTGCGGGTGCAGCTGCATGTGGAAGCTCTCGGCCCAGTGCATGACGGTCTGGTTCACCCAAGTGTTGGCTCCATAGCCGAAGGACGTCCCAGGGGGGCGGTGCACGCGCTCCTTCACTTCCAGCGGAAGCTCAAACATCTTGTGGGCTTCTGCCTCACAACTCTGGATGAGAGACGCGTCTACGCCGTGGTTCATCACCTGGAAGAAMCCGAATTGCGAACAGGCCGCTGCGATGCCGTTTACTAGARTGGGTCGCGCGCTCGCCATGTCCACCATTGGAATTGCGTGATGAGCGGGGACGTCTGCGTCCATGTCCAGCACGGGTCGTTGATCTTCCGCCTCGATGAACATCGCGGGCAGCTGGCGCGAGTTGTGCACYAGCGCCGAGAGCAGGCTCGCGTTGCGAATCGCCGTGTTAGCGTKCGTCAGGGCAGCAGCCCGATCGCCTGCATTGCGCGCGTGAGAAGACGCGACGGGGGACGCGGCCATCTACGCCGAGTCAGTCCCACTCCCAAGCACTCCACAATTCTCTAACCCTGCACTCGCTGCTACAACAAACTCCACACCACGAACAACTGACTGATCCCGTCGCCACGACTAGCCKCAATTCCTCACTACTACCGAATAATAAGAGCAGCAGAGGCGACAGAAGAAGACTCCCGGCGAGAAGAAGTCATGGGATGTCCGTGCATTAATATGACTTTTTTCCTTCGCCACGGGCATATCCTACACGTCGTCGGCAGTGGGAACAATGCATTTCGCAATTAAGCAAGCAAGCATCCCCGCGAATAGCAAAAGGCAGTGACTGGGGCCACTGTACTGGCCAGCTAACTTCAACTAGAAGCTCGGGTAGTCCCGCCAGGTCAAGCCGACGTCTGCGACAAGACTCATTCCCAAACTCAACTTATATAAGCTTATATATACCCAACAACAGTCGACGATCGAAGGATCGGATGATGATGGATTGCTAATATTGATGTCCAATTGAAGCTGGCGAATGCACAAAAAGTTAGCAAGTACCGCGGGCGGCGTCCTTTCCATGCAACTGGCTCGATCCACTACTCCAAGCCTCCAGCTAGCGATTGATCGATCCCGAAGATGCGTGCATGAGCTGCAAACTGAGAGTGCGTGCTTCCAGAGGCTTTATATASACGCCCTTCGACGAAGCGTTTGCATTTCTTTCATTCTTTTTAATGCAGGATTCCTGCTTTTGACTGATCCCCACTGACTCTGGGCCTCTGGGGGCAGGTGCGTTCGTCGAGTAGTCAGTAAGGAAGCTGAAAAGCGAGTAAAGGTTAATTAAGTGCGTAATTAAGGTAGGAGTGTCAGAGAGCCAAAGACTTGTTCCGTCAGGAAGTACGTTACCGCGGAGTCCAGCTTTCGCAGAAAGAATTAATCTCCAATTGGCATTTCATGAATGCAGTCGACCACTGCTGGAGTAGTGCCTCATGCACTGGCTGGCTGGCTGCAGCTGCTTCGACTTCGTTCAATGGAGTTGGGCTTCAATTCGTTTGGTGCCTCGGGATGTGGAAATTCCAGTCCTCGTATTCTCGAATGATTCCCGGTGAAGGAGGCGATTATGTTCATATGTAGCCGCCAGAAAACCTTTCAAGCGCATTCGAGGGACTGACTTTGCGGGCGAGTATTGCCGTTGCGGGAACGGCGGGGTCCGTCCCACACGCGATGATTGTTACGGATTTGTCATCATCCAAACATTTTTTCTTTACTTGGGAGACAAAAAGAAATCTTACAAATTCCAATTGCAAAGGAATCGTCCAAACGAACTTCAATCTCTGCTGCACTTCTCGTGGTGTGAGCTCCAAAAAGTACACCAATAACCAATTCCACCGTGACGTTTATCACAGTTGTTTCCAATTCTGCTCATAATTTCATACTATATTAAGCATCTTTGTAATCACTATGGTTTTACCAAAGAAAGTACTTCAACAAATCATAGAAATTTCGATCATGTTAAATGATGTTTTTAATTATGAGGAAGGTGTACAGCTTTTAACATAGAAAACTAATGAAGTTTGACCCGACGGGATTATGGAATGTCCTGGCTTGCAGGCAACTCCGTCAGTCAGTCCAACCTCATCATCGTCGGCATCTTATTATTAACTTACAACTTTCAATTCGTGGAGTGAGTGGTTCCGTAGGAGACGGATTGATTTGGTTTCACACGAGCGTACGTGGCTACAGTGACTTACTTCGCCTGCCTCTGGTAGTACTGGACTACCGGTACGCTCTCAAATTGCCCATGTGTTTCAAGGGAAAAAATAAATAAATAAATAAATTTAAGTCGTTCTGGTCAATCCTGCACCCAATTAATAATATGCCTTTTTGTGTCCAAACGTTTTTTAATACTCACGGCACTGCAAGTAGCCCCTCTGCCCCATTTTTCAGGAAATTGTACTGTACATAAATTTTCAATTGTACATGAATTTTCAATTGTATTGTATATAAATTTTCAATTGTACATGAATTTTCAATTATATTGTACATGAATTTTCAATTGTACATGAATTTTCAATTGCACTGTACATAAATTTTTAATTGTACATGAATTTTTAATTGTATTGTACCTAAACTTTCAAATGCCTGTACACGAATTTTCAATTGTACAGTACAAGAATTTCAACTGCCTTTAATTTGCGGGTTGCCGGTTCTGACAGAACTTTGGAGAGACCGACAAGGCCGTGCACTTCTCCGGACTCAAAGTTACTTACTTTTCATGAAGACCGACTCCCAGATTGTCACAGCCTAGGCACCCAAAATGCACTCAAATAGTGATTCCATGGAATTTTGGAACATTGTGTTGTATAGTAAACTTGTCAATTACCACACATACAAGATCCAAATCCTTCTCCACATAAATAAAGAGACTTGCATGTTTTGAAATTTTGCATGATTATTAAATGTCATGTTATGATTCACCTACAAAAAACGGAATGCAAAAAGATTCCCTCCTACAAATTTTATTGCAATTTAAAGGGAATAAACTTGAAATCTAGTTAAAAATTTCCTGCATCCCTTCACCACACAGTGCGGGGTCATTGGGCGGTGATACAAGATTTGGTTCCGATCACAATTGAATTGGTGGTTGAATTGTGAGGTTAGTGTTTGGTAATTGGAATGTTTTGTTGTAAAGGTTTTTGGAACTGTTTGGTAAATGGACGGTTTACTCTATGTGAAAAGTGATATGAGAAAAAAAAAAGATATAAAAAGGATTTGGGGTCACACAAGTCAAGGTGACGGCTTACACCACTTTCATACATGTTGAACTTCGATCGTTATTATCACATTTGTATGCAACTTTGTAGGACATTTCAGTAGCAAAAAGGGGGTCCCAAAGCACCAAGCTATAGAGTCGGTCTAAGACACCCTTTTCTACTAATGATCAAGTAGATCAACCTATTACACCCAAATTTGTTATCTAGGTACTTTGAAGAAGCTATTTGTCAACTCACATATTCTGTAGGGATTGAAAAGTTTGAGAGAAGTCACGTGCGAGTAGAATGAAGACATTTTAAAGATAAATGATTTTTTTGTGATCTTTAAAAAGATTGTTGGAACTAAATTGGTAAAGCGTGGGTAGACCCATGCAAAACTAGACATTTATATGTTACTCCCCTCCCCAAGTGCATTGTCATGATGCTAAAGAGGTGCTATAATTGTAGTAATGGGAGGATGAGTGATGGAAATAGGAGTTTCCAGTGGATGTTGGAATTGGGTGAGTAATGGTATTGGATTGTTCTACCTTATAGGATATAATTGTAAGAATACAGTGAAGAAACCAAGCAAGAAAAAGACCAAATATGATTTGTAAATAAGCAAATTAATTTTTTGATCAATTTTTTCAAGCATGCCTTAGGAATGGATTCATTTTTTGATTCAAAATTTGGGAGCTCCAAATGGTATGGAAAATGTTGATATCTGATTGATTCATAATCATCTATATATTTGTACTTGTGTATGTGTGTATTCACATATGTATATCCATATATATGTATTTGTATTCATACATCCATATCCATTTGTCTATATTTGTATGGAATATAATTGACGTTTTTAGTTGGCATGGTTGGCATTCTTTATTTTAACCTTTTGACCCCTAGCTAGTCCTTTTGAAATGTCGTGTCTAGTGTTTTTGAAGGAGTAGTAGTAAGAAAATACAATGAGTCTAAATGAGTACATTTCACTATAAGAACCGGTGTTTTATGTGATGTTTTCTTCATTTTTGTGACGCATTTTAGTAAACATCCAATAAAACAACTTGTGATTTTGTGTCACTAGCTAGTGACGTTCAATGTAACATCTAGATGATACATCAGATGTCACTAGTGACATAAAATCACAAGTTGTTTTATTGGATGTTTACTAAAATGCATCACAAAAAATGACGAAAAAGTCACATAAAACATGGATTTCTTGTAGTGGTTGTTGAAAGTTTTCTGCATTGAAGTCAATCCAAACTTTCTTTGAGGAAGAAACTGTCAATTCTTTCATGGGCACCTCAAAAAAAAGATAGGCTCTACCTCAAGAAGTCTTGCCCAAGCTAGTCGAATTTAATTCTATAGATTGATGAGACATAAAAAATTGATTTACTTCAACAAACATTCACATGGATTTCTCAAGGGTGCTTTCTTTATTAAAAACCGGGTTAAAAATATGTAATATTAGCCCCTAAAGGATTAAATATATGTCCAAGGGACAATTGGAATTTAGATAAGTGATGATGATTGAAGTAAAAAATGAACGGATGTTTTTGAAATTTGACAAACAATAGAGACATTCATTATCTTCATCAGAAGGTACAAAAATTCCAATCAAATGCATCATTCAAAAGTTATACTTGAAGTTATACTGCCCCAAAATATCCTAATACCTTGGGCAATTTGGGCACCTTTCAATAAAATCCTCATTTATTTCTAAAATTTGGAATGTGTATGACTAACATGATATATATTATGAATATATATTTTCAGAATTATTATTAGAGAAAAACTCATTCCAAGATGAGTCAAAATCCTATTAATAACCTCATCATGTAAGTTTGACAAAATATATTTTTGTCTAACTACAAATGTTAATATCTTGAAGTTTATATTTTCAAGATTCTTGAAATTTTTCCCACATATAGCAAATGTTTGTTTAAATTTCAAAAAGAAAATTTCCTCATTGCAAAAAAAATAATCAAATTATGACTAGAGTATTGTTAATTCTTTTGACTTTTTGGTATTATAGGTTCATTTAGAGTAAGGTAAACCTCTTCTTTACTATGTACCTAACAAGATGTAGTACTCAATATAGTAAAGGCACAATTAATTTTTTGGGAGCAAAAATTTTACTCCAAGAGAGCTCGAAGAGAGTTCACTGTGTTTTGCAAGAGTCAAAAGAATTTTTTTCTCCTCAATTCAAACACTACCATCTTTTAAACTACACAGTCCAGTGGGCTGCAATTTTATCCACACATTTTCATAATAATCTCCTAAACTTTCGACACTTTCATACAATTAGAATTTTTTCAAAAATGTTTTCAATTTCAATTTTGGCCCATGATTCACCAGAAATTGACAGTTTTTGACAGTAAATTCTCTTAAAAAACACAATCCTGGTTCTAGTCCTGGTCCTTTGGGGTGTTTTTTCAAGAGTGTGATAAACTTAGAAACAATGAATTTGGATGTCAGTAAGATAGGAGGTTTAGAAAGCTCCCATCTAAAAGCTGAAACTGAATTTTGGGGAGATGGACCTTCTTGAAATATTTTTCAATAAATTTTCTTGAAACACAAGAGGAATTGGCATCTAACATTTCATAACATTCAGTAGCATGCTCTGGCACTGCATGGGTAGATGGTGTGGAATATACCAACCCAACATCCTTCACTACTAGTTAATTGGACATGTTGAGGATGCAGAGGGATGTTGGGTGTGGAATATTCCACACCATCACTGTAGAGACCATGCTTGCTACTGAATGTTATGAACATTCTAACCCAAGTCATTTCATATTTTTTAAGCTTTGTGGATTTAGTTATGAATTTTTGAAGTTGAAATAAAGTTCATTTAGTGGGCTCTAAAATTGATCACCTCCTAAGATGTAGACTACTTGTATATTGTAGAGTGCAAAATGTACCTCTAAAGTCTATTTTATTTTAGAACATGTTCCATTTTAGGACCTCCTACCAAAGATAAAGGTGGTAATATTACAGTCACAACCGTCGTGGAACGACTTCTCGTTGGCCTATTCTGAAACAGGCTCTATATAGGTGTAACGATCAAGGTAGGTGATAAGAAACCACAGGCCTTGGACGGATAAAACGGGATGGTTAGACCACGAGCTGAACCGTTTGAAAGATTGGCTCCTAAATTTCAAACTCCCAGGGATCAAAAATCGTACTTCACAGTGAGAACAGAGCAAGTTTTGACCATGTGGGCCATCAACTTTGCTTCCTCATTACGACACAAAACGAGTTTAGGCAATAATTTGACTCATGTTGCCCGCAACAACAAAATTTACAATGAAATTGAAAGCCACAAGCCACAACACACAAGTCTTCAAAATCTCCTCCAAAGTCCAATTCCTTGGCTGAACTTTGATTTAATGCCACCAACGTTTTATAAGTCTAAATGAAATGAATGATAGCGTTTTGGAAATCTAACAAAATTTTCTACTTATACCTCAAATCTCAAATCAATCTAACACTTTGTCCAAGTTTTATGGCCGCCCGAAGTTTTGGCCTTTGAAATTGAGGGTATTAGATCCTTCTTTGCTGCGACACTCACAATTCACTTATGCGGATTTCAAATAGAATGAGTGATAGCTTCATGAAAAGCTAACAAAATCTTTTTCAATTTATTTAATTTTCATTGCAAACAAAAGATTTATCTGTCTTCTATGGTTGTTCAAAGTCTCTGCCTTTCTGTATGGAAGGTAGTAGACCTTCCTCCACTCCCACTAGCACAATTTTTGAATGACAACTTCAAATAAAAAAAATGAGATTATTTTAGAAACACAACACCGCGATACACAATTCCTTCAATTTTCATTTCAAAATTTGTAAAAATCTACACACTATGGCTCCTCAAACATTCGGGCCTTACAAAATACAACGAGAGAAACAATCATGAATAATGCCTCCTTTTTCCCCCACCTTATTTTTCTACCTTAACCACCCAAGTCAAGTGGACTTCAACCCATACCTTGATCATGTGGCTCCCCTATCATTCATTGGTCATCTATTTTGACTACTAATCTCATTTTACATCTTTAGGTAGAAGATAAATCACCCCAAAGTTAATAGAAGGCAAACTAATTATATATTTTCTTCCTACAGCTTCACACATATAAATAAAACTTAAATTATTTTTAAATAAAAAATAAAAAAACTAGGATCTAACATACATCTATTAAAGGTAAAAAAATAGAGTTTCAATCATAATATCACTCCAACTTCAAGAACTTGAGGATCAGCGTTTGATAACATATTTTGCAAGGTCTGCCTTTGTTAAAGGATTGATTGGCCCCTCTAACCAACATTGGTAGCCACGACTGCCTCTTACAAGCAGAGCTATACTAAAATATTGGTCAACATTAAAACCCTCAAAACACCCTTTGAAAGTTACTTCTCGACTCTCGGGCTCTACACATCCAACTTGCAACAAAATCACCAACACTTCAGCATCGCGCTGAAGGTTCTCATGCCATCGTTGCTTCAATTGAGGTTGCTTTGGCGGTCAAGAAGGTCCAGCATCTTCTTGAAGACGCTCATGTGGTAGTGCAAGACTTAGTGGCAAAAGAAGTTGATCCGGCAATTGTAACAAGGAAAATTCAAATTTAGCCTCCGGTTGAGGTTCTTCATCTTGAGACTCAGAAAAAACCTCCAATTTGACATACTAAAATCCAAAGTAGAAAATAAAGAAGACCGTATTTGCTTGATATAGCTCTTCGATGACCCTCTTCTTTATAGTTTGTTGTCAAGAAGAAGGCGTCATCTTGAAACTACTTTAACTGACGTCATTTTTTACACTACATCATCATATTCAAATCCATCCAAAAATATGTAAAAATACATTTTTACATAATGCTCACATTTGCAATGCAACATCATAGTGATTCCCATCAAGTTGACCAATCTTCAACCAATTTTCATCATTGAGCTTGTTCACCAATATTAATGAACCTTGAAACTCAACTTTTCCGCTCACTGAGGCCGGCAAGAGAATCGGGGTTCACTTCTTGTCTTCTAGTGCTTCTTCTATCAATTGGTCCGATTCACATAGAAGGAGGCCCTAAGCTTACTGTAAGTGCAACTCCAAATCAACCGAACCTTCTTTTACCGAACTAACAACAATCCTTCCAATGAAATTACAGTCACATTTCTTTGAAAAATAAAAACTTAAAAAACAAGCCTCACTTGTTTCAAGGTGGTTGTTTTTCATTTATTTTAGGCAATGTAGAAAACGGTTATCACTGTAAGGATGAACTGAAGCTATTTACATCCATATAAATGGTGAAATTTGCAATCTATGGATGAATTCTCATTTATATTTATGAAAAATAGAACAATATTGTTCCAAGATTTGGTAGCAAATCAACGATTTAATACACTTGAAAAGCAAGAAAATTTTGCCTAGTATTCACTATACACAAAATTTCATCGCTTTTGTATGAAGTTTCGCCCCAAACAACAATATTGAGTTGCCAATTGTCACAGATAATATTAAACTTTTTCTTCTTTTTGGCTTGTCTCTGATGTGCTGATGGTGCATAACTGAACTTAACCCCTAAAGGACCAAACAACGTTTTTTGGCAACATAGCAATTTTGGGCAGCTCACWACGRATGGAGTTTTTATTATTTTTCTTTGAAATTTTTACACAACATGTGTCCGAGGAGTAGCTTTAAGGCCCAACAATTTTCATAACATTTGACTACACTGTTAAAAAGTTATTGCATGATATGTGATTTGTACTTGTGTATGTGTGTGTTCACATATGTATAGCCATATCTATGTATTTGTATCCATACATCCATATCCATTTGTCTATATCTGTATGGAACATAATTGACGTTTTTAGCTGGCATGGTTGGCATTCATTATTTTAATCTTTCCATCCCTAACTTTTTGACCCCTAACTAGTCCTTTTGAAATGTTGTGTCCAGTGTTTTTGGCGTCCAATGTAACATCTAGATAATACATTGGACGTCACTAGTGACATAAATAAACAAGTTGTTTTTTGGATGTTCACTAAAATGCGTCACAAAAAATGATAAAAACATTACATAAAACACTATCGGAGTATCGGGGGACGCACGGTTCAAGAGATCTTAAAAAAAAGGGGTCGATCTTAAGGTATAGATTCAAAAATAATTTTGACAATCAATAACTTTTTCATCATGAGTTGAAACGCCACAAAACAAAGCACGTGCACTCCGGATTTAAAAAAAAAAAAAAAAAAAATTTAAAGCCCGTGCACCCCTCCTCACCAAGGGCTTTTTGCCTGTACCTCAAACACGACCAAGTATTAGAGAAAATTTGGACTTTTGAGAAAGTTGTCAACCTTTGACAAGCCACTCTATATCCAGAGCCCTAGTGAGCTAGAAAAAGAACAACATTTTTGACACAAATACGTGTCAACTTGTGTGAATATCTTGATTGTCACACAGTATATTTCAGATTCCTACAACTTTCCTCCAATTGAAGACAAGTGCTCGTTTACCAATACTCTAGTGTTTGGCTGTTCTAAGTCTACAGTGATGACACTTGGTGGCAACAGCAATAGGGGAAAAATTCTTGTTCATGGGAAATAAAAGAAACCAAGGTCCCTTTTCGCACTTTTTAGCGGCCTTCTAGAGAGTCTAGATTTTTTCTAATCGGACACTTCGTCCAGGAGATCTCAATGTAACAAAACAAACAACCTAGATTTTAAGGTATAGATTGCACTTGACGGAATATGACATTTGTTTGTCTACTAGGCCCAACTATGGAGTAGGATACAACTGGGATTGCTTTTTTCATCTATTTTGGGCATAGCGGATAGCGATCTTCGCTCCATGCAGTGATGAAGCTATTTACATCCATGAAAATGGATGAAACTTGCAATATATCGATGAAAAGATATCAATGCAGTATATCAATATGTATTGTGCTTTGGCATGTGTTATACATGACTTAAAACCCAATTTCTCTAAATAAAAGTTAAATTTTTTGACATCTAAACACTTGAAAAGCATTCAACATTTTGAATAATGCATATGATATTTGTATAAATGGCATTCATAAATGGCATTCATATATATTTGTATAAACATCATTTATGGTATGATATTTCTTTGAAAGCCCTATAAATGTTAAGGCCTCTTCCCACTTGCTCGTAATTAAGAGCGAAGGTGGGACAATAAGCATGCGGTCTTGAAAAAGCGAAGGATTGTTCACACTGGAAGGTCACGTATGGAGGGTTGGGGACTTAGGGTTTGAATTGTTTCGTAGTGGGTGTTCACGGAGGCTTCTATGTTAACATATTTGTCGTAGTTAGCACATAGGAATTGCCGTGCGTTCACGTTGTTCCTTGAAGTCACAGTGGTGGGGGCCTCCAAAATTGTGAATAGTGTGATTTGGCGCAAAGCGCAGCGTGCTTTCATAGCGCAACTATGATGGAAATAGCTTGCTTGTTGTGACGAGGAAGCTGGGTAGCGATTTTAAGTTGCGATGTGCTGTTCCGTGTGACGAAGACTTCGGCACCATCTCGGAGACAGCTGGCTAACCCTGGCTTGCTGGGGAGCAGAGTTTTGGAGCGACATTGTCGCGAAGTTTGCGGTCTGTCCAGAAAAGCACGGGGCTTTTGGCTGTGGCAGTACTTGTTTATAAACCAAAAACAACTTTGACCAAGGAAACTTCAATTCCAACACCAAATCATAATAATCTAATTGTCCTCACTATAGCCTTTATATATTGATTTTAGCTTAATAATAAAAGTAAAAGCAAACATAAAAATAAAACCAAACTATGAGTTAACTCTAACTTGCAATTATAGAACGAATATTAAAATAAATAAATGTCTATTTTTAACTAATAGACGAACCACATCACGACAACGTGTGTCAGCAACGTTGGTGGAGTGGACCCAAAAAGTGGGGCTTCTGAAGGTGGATGCAAGGAGTTTCTGCGACGCCGACGAAGTTGGTGTTGAAGACACTTGTATTTACTTCACCTTTGTGAAGGTAAGTTTTATGCAGCCGGTGCCTTTTCTTCTTCTCGAATCTTGCGAGCTACTGTCTTGCATGCCGACATGCTTGTGGGGGAAAAGGCATAAAGAAAATGTAGTGTCCTTGTTGTTTGTCGCTAATGGCAATTCGGCGGTCGTTTGATTTGAGATAGTAGAAGAAGATGGATTTCGGCTTGCCCCGCTTTTAACTCTGTTGCTTTTCTGCATACTCGTCCATAACATGATATTAAAAATTTTGAGAGGATTTTTGAGATGAGAGATAGAAGAGCATGACATGAGATTGACAGTGAATAAAAATTGCTAAAAAAACAACAATCTCTATTAAAATGAGAGTAAAAAGACTTTCTAAATTGTAAATGTTTAGGTCGATTCAACCTAAGTACGTCAAGAAGACAATTAAACTCAAATTATGTAGGTTCATTCAACGTAAATAGTCACAATTATAATTGTCTTTTTGACCTATTTAGGTTGAACCGACGTAAATAATCAAAACTTAATTGTCTTTTCAAACTATTTAGGTCGATTCGATGTAAGTAGTCACAATTTTTATTGTCTTCTTGACTTATTTTGGTTGAATCGACCTAAATAATCACACTTTAGTTGTCTTTTTGATGTATTTAGGTTCAATCGACCTAAGAAGTCACAATGTAAAAAAAAATCTTACTCTCATTTTAATAAAAATTGTTACTTCTATTCATAGCACCTAAATCAACCTAAATTGTCGTCTTCATTTCAAGAGGTCTTAGAAGTCTCAAAATTTTGAATATGAGGTTCCGTCACTCTAGCCTGAAGTGAAACACGTGGTCGTTGTGTTTGTCCTTTGACACAACTTTTGAATTCTTTCATTCACAGGCGTTTGCGATGGACCAATTTGTGGACCCTAATTTGGCCCTGGCTTTCACATTGTGGCTCCTCCTTATCCTCCTGAATGCTAATGACGACCGCATCTTGCCGGCTTCGTCAGTTGACGACCTTGAGGACGATATCCTCCCTCTACTTGCTGAAATGGACCGAGCTTCAGCCATGGACACGAACATGTTAATGACAACAACATTTCAGAATTTCAGGCTGTGCGCATCTTTGAATGTCTTCCATGATGAGTTGGACTACTGCGTGAAGCCCCGTTCGACAACATGGTTCTCGAGATTTTTGTTGCAGCAATACGATAATAGTCGTTGGATATCCATGTTCCGCATGACGAAACCTGCAGTCTTCGCCCTTGCTGAGGTTATCCGACCACACGTGGAGAAGAAAGATACAAGATACAGGTTAGCGGTACCAGTGCTTGTTCGTATGGCGTGTACTCTCTTCAAGCTGACACGTGCGGCTAACTTCACAGTGTGCAGTGAAATCTTTGCGATTGGTCGGAGCACCGTCTCCAAAGTTTTGCGTGAGGTTGTGCATGCCATCAACGAGTGCTTACGACAAGAAATTTCGTGGCCTGTGGGGGAGAGGGGGCGTGCCACACAACAGAAATTCTTCGATTTATGCTCCTTGCCCGTTGTCGTGGGGGCCATCGATGGTACTCACATATCCATCTCGAAGCCCTGTGTAGGTCCTGCTGACTATTTCTACTTCAAAATAGGAGGCTACAGCATCACTTGTCAAGCCGTCGTTGACAGTGACAAGCGTTTCTTGGATTTATACATTGGGATGCCAGGCTCCACCAACGATAGCCGTGTATTGCACAAATCGACTTTGTACCAGCAAGCTTCGCAGGGGACTTTGTTTCAGAACACGCGTACAATGCATGGCTTCTCACCATACATCATTGGAGACTCGGCGTATCCTCTTCTGCCATGGCTCATCGTCCCTCATCGAGATGGCCCTCACTTATCTGTAGCTGAAAGGCTGCTGAATCGAAAACTGTGTAAGGGCCGTTGCGTTGTTGAAAACGCTTTCGGCATTCTCAAACAAAGTTTTTGTGAGCTACATGGGAAGTCCGAGCTCCAACTCACATTCCTTCCGGACGTTATCGTCTGTTGTGGAATTCTTCACAACATCTTGCTGCGCCAGTCCCAAGACGAGGTAGTTGAGTTTCTTGAAATTCTACACGACAAGGGCTTACAACATGAAGACGTGCCGAATGTGCCACATGCAGGGTTCGGCGGCATACTCCATCATGACGAAGGCCAACATACCATGGGAGAGGAGACTCGCTCGCAGCTTGGACTCTTCCTCACCACCAGGCGTTGCCCACATACGTCACAGTGATGGCTGGGCCAGGGAACTTTTCATCCAATGTTGAGTGCTCCCCTCGCAACTTCATGTGTACAGACAGTGTACTTTCTGGAAGCCAACGACAAGCTTTGACTAACTTTATGGAAGTGGTGGGAAAGTAAGTCCATGGCTTGAAGTTTTTCAAAATTGTTTTTTTAATTAGTACTTTGTCAAATGTACAAAGACAAGGTTTTTGACAGAGTCTTATCGGCCTCTATATGTCGCTATCACACTAGGATGGTAGTTGTAAGTGCTAGATATTTGCTAACAGAGACCAAAAATGAATGTTCGGGACATCCTGAACTTTGCTTCTATTTATCTATAGCTTTCTTGGAACTGTACACAACTTTGTTGGAATAATAGCATATTCTTCCACTATCTCGGTGTGTCGTATTCTTCTTATCTCCAGCTGGTCTACATGTCGAGCCAATGGCTTTATAATGTGATAGGAGATGGAAGAGCCATTTGTGTGGCACCAAGCAGTTAGTGTCTGCGCAGGTCTCATGGAGAAGTGTGTCGTGGGAAGGAGATGTCATCCACATGAGGAGGACGGTTCTGGTTGGCCTCTGGTGGGACCTCAGCACGTGGACCTGAGTGATTCCCCACGATAGGAGGTGTTGCGCTGGGGCTGCCACTACCGTAGAAGTTGCCTGGAAAATGCTGCGGACTCTGAAAAATAGTCATGTTTGCGTTTAGCAAACCTCTTCCTAGGACATGTGTCAATTGTGCCAAACAACTTACCGTTTCAGTCTGTTTCATTATCGATAAACGTGCATGTTCATTAGCCGAAGCCGCTGACTCGTGAAGTTTCCTGTCCCGGTCCTTCATGTACGCCATTTGTTGGCTGAAAAGTCGTTCTTGTGCTTCCATTTTCGAGCGTTCCACTACTAAGTTCGCATCCGCAATGCCTTGCATTTGAGAGGCCATGACTGCTCCCGTAGCTTTGGTGGCCTCAGCGATGACCGTGTGGCCCGAAACGCCTTTCCGCCTGACCATTGTGTTTGCAGGTCGTCGGTTTGCTGCGGCTGCGGTGGTTTGAGATGAGCTGAGAACTTGCGGAACAACGCCAACAGGTACACCAACATAACCTCCACTTGATCCTGCACGCACTGCCACTGGATCATGGGTACCGTGGAAAGTAGATGGCACTTGAGGCTCACTAGATCTTTCGCGGGAGGTGTCGGTTGTGCTGTCAAGGACGTCGTTTTGTGTCATGAAGGCAGGGTCATCCGGATCAGGTTCGTTGTTCTGAACCTCCACGTTCTCATCGTCCTCTAGATCAGGCGCTTGGTAATTGGCATCACATGGTGACAGTAAATCCCGCACATGTGGAGGACGAATCTGAGGGCAATTGCCGCACCATTCGTGAATTGCGTTGAAAAAATCCTGATTGAACAGGCGGGGCAATTTGAGCTCCTTCTTCTCTGCAACTGAAATCTCCCAATAATCAGCTGCATTGCGCCCGGTGCGGCTGAGGTAGTCTGCTATTTTCCTGTAATCGGGGAGAAGCTGGTTCCACTTTGTCTTGCATGCAGGTCCATCGCGGAGGCAAGGTGAGCATCCACCGGGCATGACCTGTTGAGAAACGCGCAACCACTTGCTGGTGTCACTTGTCATCAACTGCAGCTCGTCATTCGCATCCAATTCTTCAAGGTACATTTCCCGCTTTGCTCGGATGAGGAGGAACACCTCCAGAGGACTCCAATTGGGTCCTCTGTCTTTCCTTGCTCGCTTTGATTGATTGGATCCACTTGCTGCTTCTTGATGTTGTGGACTAGGAGCTGGGGCGGTTTCACGAGATGATTGACTCATAGAATGTTGAGGGACTCTTGTGAAAGCTGATGTCACTGCACCTGCATTAGAAAGCAGTAGTCGGGACATGAGCTGCAACGTTTGCTCACAATAGAATGAATAACGGCATATGCATGATTGGGCTTTTGGGGAGCAATTCCACATGACTATTTGTACAGTTGATAACATGAAAAAGCCGGGACATTCAACACTTCTGTTAACTTTGCTCGTGTACTGCACAACGTCTTTTAAAGCATGTCATTCATCGTAGAACCTTTTCAATTTTCTGAATTTGCAAACGGTGAATGAACTTACACTTTCTTAAGCGAAAGTAGGAGCTCACAACTGGCGCTGGGTGACATACCTGTGCCCGCTACAGCAGGGTGCCGAAGCAGACCTCCAGGGCAAAGTAGTGACGCTCTGTTGTCCATGCTCGTGGCCCAATATTACCTGCAAGATGACGACATCACTAAGAATGACCATTTCCACTTCCTTGTTTGTTGTGTGCAGGACTAGCATACATGCAAGGTGACCGAGAAGTGTCGACACGGTAGCTGACATCACTTATTCTCATGTACACTCAGCCGAAGTGTGCATCCATTTGCTTGGGACCACTTCGGATGTCATGAGAAAGAAAGGGAACAATTCCTCTGACAATTTGACGTCCCAATGCCTGTTGTGGACCTCTTCTCACTGACAAGACAGTCTTGCACGAGAAACGTGTGCTCTTCCCTTCCCATAAATTATGCATGTATAACTACTAAATTCTCTTTCTATATTGGGTATGTGACTCATTCAAACATCTTGTGGTCTCTAATTACGGAGAGAATCACATGCATGAGTGGTGATGAGCAAAAAAGCAAATCA
This sequence comes from Pleurozium schreberi, assembly GCA_006891605.1. NCBI lineage: Eukaryota > Viridiplantae > Streptophyta > Bryopsida > Hypnales > Hylocomiaceae > Pleurozium > Pleurozium schreberi. Next base: position 117,628 of record VACF01000752.1, on the reverse strand, counting down.
GTTTCCACGTCCGCAACAACAGATTCACATGGAGACAGTGGTATAGAATTCTTACCTTCTACTTTGCTGAGTGTTGGCCCTCCACTTGTGGCAGTACAACTTCCCGAATTTGTCGCTTTCTCCTACTCGTCCACAGCAAAGTATTCCTTTAGTGCTTGTTGTCGTCGCTGCACCTCCCACAACTACTGCATCCGGTGTGTTTCTAGTGGAAGCACTTTGCCTTAGGCGTGACCATGAAGTTCTTTGCCTTCAATTACTACACTTCATCTTGGCGGCTAGCTAAATCCAAAGTAACACTCTTTCATAATTGCCCATGCTGTGGCCCACTAAGTAAAAGTGTCCAAAGACCCCACACATCTACGTTTCTGCTTGATTTCAAAGTACATCGTCCTCGACTACTCTTAAAATAAGTTTCGCCTTTACTGCATACAACTGCGCTCCTACCGAGCCGCCACTTCAGTAAACATGTAGGTTTGGCAACTCCACAACAACGTTGGTGGGAACGCCCATCCATTTTTAGTCCCCCTTGTACCGTAGCACTGCCTCTTTAAGAGCAAGTGGGAACAGGCCTTTAGGCTGCCATTCAAAGTCATTGCTAAATTGAACTCATGGGCAACACTTTAGGAGTAAATACCATATCAAATAATTTCTACAAATTTTTTAATTTATATTTTCAATCAAAATTTCACTTGTTACAATTGAAATTCACAAATGATGATGTTGCTTTGAAGTAGCAAGTCTCTTGTATGGGGGATTAATATACAGAGTGCTCACTAATTTTTGATACTTACACTGAAAAGCACCTCAAACAATACAACGGATTGAGTTTTGTATTCAAACATTTTCTTACCCTGTGTTTCAGCCTTTAAAGAACATTGGATAGTATGCATTTGCTATATTATGATTGGCCATAAAGAATAAATTACGAGAATAATTTAATTTTACCTTCCAAACATTAATAATAATTTAACCCATAAATCATATCCTTGAGCCTTGCCTTGAGCTGGGATCTAATATTCTAGTGCCATATGTATTTAACCCTAAATGCAAGAACTGTGTTTTTTTGGCAACATAGAAATTTCGGGCATCTCACTATGAATGGAGTTTTTATTTATTTTTTCTTTGAAAATTTCACACAACATGTGCCCAAGGAGTAGTTTTAAGGCCCAACAATATTGACTACATGCTTAAGAAGTTATTGTGTGAAGTGTGATTTTCAATGCTCGGCAAGTAGCCTGGCCAACTCAAAAAACTTGTTCAAAAGTCACTTTCTTAAGAAATCAAAAATCAAAATAGATTCTCTATATTTATATGTATATGGAAAACTTTTAATCATTCCATTTTGATTAATGAGATGAAAGTTTTGAGGAGTTTTAGTTTGCGGGTATGTATAGAGTCTATGTAACAATCTTCAATTTACATTCAAATAATGAGCTTTGAACAACTCTTAATTTGTAAAACTAATCCATTGAAAATGGTTTTGTCCTTCTAAGTTTAACTCATTTACCATTTCCAATTAAACCTTTAAGGAGTGTGGGATATTGTACATATAGTATCATATTTAGTACACTCCTAGAATGCAAATTATGTAATAAAATATGGCAAGACAAGCACCATTAAATTGATACTTTAACAATTAGCATAATTAATTTGGATTTCACTTAAACATCTAAACTTTATCATACTCAAATATATTGCAGAATATTGTACGTGACCTTTTTGTATCTTTTGAGACATTTGGTAGGAAGTGCAATGATGATTCAAATTGGGAGTGTAATATGTCTTTGGATCCAGACCATGACCAATAGAAACTTTTGTCACTATTGTATATCTTAATTCATCCTAAAATTTATATCAACCCCACCCCAAATCACACCATGTTGCATCCAAAATTGGCCTTTCCAAACCTTTAAAGAATTATGTTCAAACAAGATAGATTTAGCCAAGGTTTTGATTTGTGCAACACTCTAGAAGGGAGGACCACTCAAATTCCTTTATTTTGGATTGACTCATTAGGATAGTAATGCCTGATTACTTTGATGCTTTTTTAGTCGTGGAGTCCACTTTAGTGCGAACCTTTATGGCAACTTATGGCTGCTTTATACTTAGGTGCAGGGCCAATTTGCTATGTTAGAGGCCTAGAATCCTTACTTGTGATTGCATAATAGGCTAAAATTAGCCCCAATTACTTTATACCGAGAGGTTGGGCCAATTTGGTGGTTTGAACTTTTTTTCTTCCAAAAAGACATGATTTGACATGGCCCAAGCTAGTTGAATTGGGTGCACTAAAAATGGGGGGCCAATTCTTGGCTTCAAGGCCTATATCAAATTTCAATAGAAAAATTTGTCTCATAAAATATTATGAGACATTTTTTTCAACAAATTTGATTATTTGGATTTTGTGCAATTGGCTTTAAGGGGAATTGGACCATCCTCTAAGTGTAAAGCGACCGTGAAATTTTAGCCCCTCTCTCCCTATTTTCTAAGTTTTTTTGAATCGGCTTGGCTTCTTGGCCTCAAGGCCTTTACATATGGGAGAATTGGCTCCACTTATAATCTTATTCTAATGCATAGTTGAGTCCGGCCTTTAGCCCAAAAGGAGTTGCAATTTTGTGCAATTGGCCTAGAGAGGAATTGGTCTGTCCTCTAAGTGTAAAGTGGTGAAATTTCTTTGATGCTTTTTTAACATCGGAGTTCATTCTAGTGCCAACCTCCATAGCAACTCAATTTAAAAGTTGGCACCAACTATTATCTTGGTATCATTTCAATGCACCATATTCACACGCCTTAAAGTTACTTGTGCTCCCCTCAGAAATGCAGGAATCCTTAGTAGTGCTCTTTCCTATGCCCATATGGTATCGTTCCAAATCAAAGCATGCTTCTGGGATCGAATGGATATTGTAGTGTATGTTGAATCGTTCTCTCCTTGCCAAGCGACTTGTTGCTGGAAGTTCTTTTCCAATGGAATTCCATTTCGATTCTATAGAACAAAACAAAAACATAAAACATTCATTTGGGCAATGGCACGATATGGGTATCCTTTCCCGGACTCTCCAGACTTTAGAATAATGTCCTTCCGGAATTGAAAATAATATTGTAAAATTACAAAAATTACATGGTTGCCGGTGCAGTACTTCGATGGAGACAATAGGACTCGGTAGTATTCAGTAGTTGTCGATAGTACAACTTGRAGGGGATCTGACAAGAATGCTGTCAAAGAACATTAATTTCCAAAATCCAGAGCCAGCAAATTTAGTTAATGGCTGTTGAGCGATTCCGATTGCGATGGCGACCTCCGCGCCGCCGTTGTCTTTGTTTTCGGAGGACGTCTCGCGAGGGAACATGCGAGGAGTAAGCTTGAGAGAAGGCTGGCCAACTCCACCTCTGTCGGCATGCAGCACCGGAATCTTCCGCCTCAGCGACCGTGGCCGACCACGCGCCTTGCGCATGGAGTTGCTGCGCAGGAAGAACGGGAGCGCCATGAGAGGGACGTCGCACAGAGGGAAGCTGATGCGGAAGAGGAAAACGCTCGATCTTGTGCCACGCTGAATCGTAGGGCCATTGAGTTCTCCAAGGACCTCATTTGGCACTTAGAGAGACTAGGTGACGATGACATCAGAGCTACAGTGGTGGATCTGGTTTTCAAAAATCAAACCGTCAGGATGCTCATGCCTGATTATTATCCGTCTCCGGAGGACGCTCGAGCGCAAAGGGACATCCTGTAGAACATTAAGCTTGACTTGCAGGCCATGAAGGTTCCTCATTGCAGTGGCATGTTGGCGAGGAAGCGAGCGATCTTAGAAGCTGTAGTTTCGGACGTCGAAACTGACTCATGGCGGTTTCCCAATATTTTGGGAACTCGCAGGGAGAACCTCCGTTCAGCAGTGCGGAGGCTTCAGGACGCTGGGACAGATACTTCATCGCGATTCACAGTGCCGGCCAAGAAGAAGCGCGAAGGGGGAATTTTGGACGAGGTCCGTGAACTTGTGCTGTTGTGGTGGACCGAAGAAACTAGGGTGTGTCCCAATCGCAAGCAAGTGAGGAAGAAACAACTAGGGCGTCGTCTCTATGACAGGCATGCCGCACATCTTCTCCTGGAAAGCCAGACAAGATTTCAACCCACAGTTCTATTTCAAGTGCTTTGCATTGTAGTGGATGTGAACCCCTCGATCAATATACAGTTGTTGCAGAACTCCATCGGACACGGGATAATACACACCGTCGTTGCCAGTAAGTCTTCGCGGATGGTTGGTGCTTTGCAATTCTTGTGTTCATTGCATTGTAGCACTTGCCATAGAAGGTTGTTTTTGAAATCTCCAGCAGCAGTAGACATCTTTCCAACAATCTCCGGCTTAGGCGCCCAAATTCTGCTAGCGCCCTCTCAGGAATGCATAATTCTGGAATTTCTAAGTTCAAGGTCACTAGAAGAACGTCTATTATGTACGAGTCACACGTCATAGTACATATGTCTGAGGGATAGATTAGTAGCACCCTTGTGAAGACCAATTTTAGGTCCCCAATGTGCCTGCGCCTAGTAAGGCATGCATATCATGGACGACATCTTCCATAGATGTTCCAATGTAGACTCCTTCCTTAAATCTAGATGTTGACATCCGGATTTGCTTTCAATATGGCTTTCTGCACTCGTACGGTTTAACGAGCTACAGTTCGTCCACGCCTTTATTGTTTCATGAAAAATGGACGAGGACCCTCTAGTCCTTCCAGCACTCTGGAATAAATTCTCATGACGTCCTATTTGCTATACTAGCTGTGACGGAGTGCACTGTCAAGGCACGCCTGCCCCTACTTTGTCCGGTGAGTATTGGACACTGCAGCGAATGTTCAGTCTTATGCTTTTTGTAGTACTGGGATAGTGTACACATAGGCCACTTAAAGCGCCGGCATATTAGTCAATTGTGCCTACTTGTCTGAATGTCATGACGCGCTATACATGAGAAGGACATGCTGTGCCCAACACTTGGAGAGGCGTCCTCTTTGTTTTCAGAAAACGTCCTGTAGCCACTTACGAAAGACTACCTAAAACTGCGGTTCCCTGTTGCCCCACCTGCCTGTACAATCCGAGGTACTAACACCATTACAGAGTACCTCCACAGTGTTTTGTCACATACTCACATATATACCAATTGCAGTCATTGTGATCCTTAGTACTACGACATCTAGGCACTTTTTGCTTTGCTGTGGTATCGTCGTCCTTTGTTGTCCATGACCACAAGAAAGGAGTTCGTCGAAGTCCTCCACATGGACAATTACTCCTGACAGTGTTCCTTGCCACGTATTCCTCTATGTACCATGTGCGGGAGCAATCCTACTGCATGTGTTTCATCTCTCCSTTAGTGCTTGTAAGAGACGTGCGTTGCTTCCTGAGAGTTACAGCTCAGTACTGCACACTTGCCTTTTCTATTGTAGTGGATGTCAATTGTCATACAAGTTCTACTTTGAGTACTTTATGCACTGCGGAGTACTTCATTCTTGTACACTRAGCRGTGYAAAGTACCYAATGCCGRCAGTGCTCAGACATGTACCATGTCCTRMAAGTACTACAGTTGATGGGTGTTGTTCATGTGCAGGTGGACTTGTATAGACGCTTCATAGAAGTGCATCCTCAATGTCCAATTATGCTACGATCCTTCATCAAGTTACGACCTTTCTTTGTTATAAAGTGTAAAGAGCGCAATGTTTGTTGCTGTCGTTACCACATCCAGGTGCTATTCCTACTTGAGGCTCTCAATGCTTTCCGTGACCCCAACCATGGGGCACACACCTTATTTCACTGCATTTGCCATTGCAGCATTTGTGGTTCCAACAGCAAAGGGATCTGCCTTGTCGATGGTAGCCGGTTCTCAGGAGTGACGAACATGTGGATGTCCATCTTGTGCAATAAAGCTGAAGACGCAGAATACCACAATTTCAGGTACTCTACTTGTGTTGTAATTATTGGAAAGCTAGAGAAGTTGCAATGCTTGCTCCTTGCAACCTATAGTGTGCCCTGCTTGGGCTTCAAATGTATCCAACACCAAAAATTCTTAGAACCTAGTCATGCGGTTTAGACGTCCGTAATAATTCAAGGACCCCTTCAATCTTCAAGCGTAACTGCAAGAGGCACCTTCCTACAGCAGTGCTCATGGTAGGTACTGCTGCATATATCTTTCATTTGCGTCTCATCATTCATTTTTTGGCACTTCTTGTTGACACAAGACTAATTGGAACTTTGACCTTGTCTTCTGCAGTTGCTTGTCTGCAACTTGTTCGACATGCGGAGTTCAGACGTTCGCCCTCTGCCCCTAGGAAAGAGTGGAAGGACCAGGACGCACTATCAAGTGGAAGAAATTTCAGTATGAAACCGACGCATCCTCTGATCCAAACAATCCTCGCAAGCGCATCACTGAGGTTACCATAACTACTTCATTTTCTGCTTTCCTGGAATTCTTCAAGCCAACTCTACAGCGGTTCGTGTATCACAATTTCTGTGCCTGTTGGCAAAACGACCAAGCAAAGTTGGCTAAGGATAGCTTGCCCAGGAATGCAATACTCATGCACATAGATTTTGTAGAGAATTACACTTTCGAGGTACAAAACGAAATTCAATCCATGTATTACCATTCAACCCAGGTGACTATCATGGTGCAAGTTGTGTACCGTGTGGATGTCAGAGACGAGGAAAATGGCGGGATACTAGAGCTCATTCGAGAAACTCATTACTGGATTTCAGATGACAAGTMCCACGACACCCTATTCGTGCAGCACTGTCTGTTGCAACATTGGCTGTGGTTGGAGTCACGGGGATGTAGACCCGACACCCACATCGTGTTCAGTGATGGGTGTGCAGCCCAGTTCAAGGGTGCACGATCTTTGTACTTTGTAGCTTGGTATGTGACTTCACCGTTGTACTATACTTTAAAGTACACCTCTGCTCCACACACACACACCTCCTCCATGCTTTCAGTACTTCTGCTAGTGTACAACACGCAAGCAGTTCACGTAGGGGTTGTACTTGTAGTATGTCCTCAAGCCTATTGGTAGCGTCTACTAGGGCGGACCATTGGGTTCATAACTGCTCACTCACACTCTGTGTTGCCTGCATTGTCTTTCTGACAGGTATCCTTCATTAACTGCAGGCTGCACAATGCCGTGGAATTTTTTCGGGTCAGGTCATGGCAAGGGCGAGTGGKATGGTGCTGGGGCTGTCATCAAGAGGGCGTTGCGTTCGGAGCAACTCCTGAATCCTAACCGACCACTATATAATGCAAGAGACTGCGTTACATTCCTAGACGCCACTATGGCGGGTCAAGTCCCTGTTTGCAATGGAAGCATACGGTAAGGCCAGACCTGAATGTGGTGAGCCATCGACAAGTCATGAATATTGGCAGTACTTGGCTGGTGTCTGCGAATGTGCTCCATAGTTTGCTCATAATCCTGGCACTTGTGATTATGATATTGTCAGGTAGGTGTTTTTATACTGGAAACTTGGTCTCGAAGGTTTAGGATTTCCTTACTATAGGGGCTGACCGCTTCCACACTATGTATTTTTTGATGAACTTCCATTACAGGTCTTTTCGTTTCTTGTTGGTGTGCCTGAAGTGGATCGTACCTCGTCCCATGCATGTCGGAAGATCCAAGGTTCTTCGAAGCTTCACTCCGTACTTGCCCCTGATGCTGCGGATCCTACTAAAATTTTGGTAAGAACACTTTCATGTTTATGTGGACCTTGCTTGGAGGGAGATTATGGCCTATGCGACCAAAAATCGTACGTCCCCGCATGGAAGGTTCTCAAAATAGAGCCCCTCAATGTACAGTACGCGCAAGCAGTGCTTGAAACTGAAAATGATGAAGATGATGTGCACTGGGAGTATGAACATGACGAAGACCGCATGGGGGACTTGGTTCTCCCTGGTGATAATTTTGCCATACTTGCTGAAGAAGACAACGAAGAAGGCGTCTCTTTCTACATTCTCCAGTGCCAGAGTGCGAAGCAGGTTGTGCAAGAAGACTTCAAGTGCCCTTGGGGCGGAAAATTCAAGCGGGGTGACTTTGTCATCACTGGAATGTACTATCAAAAGTGGGGCAGGGCAAACTCTCAGAACTACGTGTACTTGAAGGACTCCAGGCCTGCACATATAGACTCTGAGATAGTGCTAGCTTGTAAATTCCAAATGGTCCCAAGAGCACACAAAGTGAAAGGAGGGGATCCAGTGTACACCTTACCGCTGGAGAGCGTTGAGATCATTACATGTGCACTAGAGGAATACCAAGATTGCAACTGACTATTTGGTAATTCGAACAGTGCCTCATATTATTTCCTGAATTACTAGGATACTCGTACGATACTTACATAGCACCGRAGATCACTGCTACAAGCACTGATGCTTAGCCTAAAGACAAGACAACTATKTGCATTCTTGAGTGTGTAATTTCAACATGGCATTGGAAGTGGAAGACTAGAAGGCATCTTCCACAAGTACTGTGGAAATCATGCAGTACTTGAAGCACACGTCAATAGTACTAAGAACGCAGAGAAGGACATAGGAAACAAAGATCAATGTACTTCAAGTCTTTCAAAGTATAGACATTTCCGTGGRTCACACCTACAATTACATTTCGTGCTGAGGAACATTGTGAAATTCCTGTGTCCAATGACTTTACATTCCAATGTTCAATTCATTAAACCATTGGGCACAATATGAACTGTACAGGACGAAGGACCTCTACTTGCCATCATAGCTATTTCATGTTCTAGGTGTTCTTCATGGTCACTTTGCTCTGCAAGAGGCACCACCACACGCACATGGAAATGGTTCAACTTTGCAATTGACGCGCATCCTTATCACTTTTTGAGGACTCTGATTGCCAATGCGCATCCAACAGGAGTGAGTACTTGGGAGCAGTCCTGCGTCGGAACAACTCCGCGTTTGAGACCACCTCACCTGCATACTCAAAGAGGAAGGTACCCTGCGGAAGCGCTTGTGCAGTCCGGATGCCCCAGCCCATTGCAGCACTCACATAGTACACCTGTGTTGTGTCCGTTTGTGAAGTGGGTGAGCATGAAGTCATGAACAATTCCTGCACATCCGTTACTTAGAAGACACTGTGTAGTATTAGGAAGTTGTCTCACAGGACAACAAATACCTCAAATTTCTTTGTCACGCCGCGCTGGGTGACTCTGTTTGCACGGTGCGGAGCACACTCACAGTTCCGCATACACTCCTGTATGTAGGATCGCTGCACATGACCTGGACATGCTCCACTCCAATATCCCTTGCAAAGGAACTAACCCCGGCAGTGGACTAAATGCGAGTTGCTTCCACCTCGTTCTTCAAGAAACTGCACATCCAAACGGTACATGGGASCACCACAACAAACACATACTATTAGTACAGTCAATGGTCACATAACCAACATCAAAAGSAACTATACGCAGAATTTGTGAAACCCTAGCAGTAGTAGGATGCACTGCATGGATGGAGTTAGGAATGACGAACCTGCTAGACATAACGGCCTTGGAGTATCCCATCTGCGGTATAAGCGTAGCCGCCTTGTCTTGAAGAGCACTGGCATGCCCTGCTGCCATCATTACAAGAACCCCTACAAGTACAATCCACTTCTACGGACAAACATGCCTTCAGCACTTCCCGAGACAAAGAATGGTGTAGTTCAGGATGGCGTATGTATGTGTACGATGAACTGTCCCAACATGGGGCTTCTCCAACGCCACCATGGCTAGACAATCAAATAGAAACACTCTCTTGACCTTGGGAGCAGTCCATGAGAACACAGTCTTGTTGCGTGAATCGAAGACAGGAGCAGACAAAGATTCAAAGCAGTCCTATGTGACGATGGAAGGTTTAGGACAAGCACAAGGAAGACATGCACATGATTATCCAAATAGTCCGCATAAAGAAAGACAACATTTGTTAACTTCCGTAAATCCGAGGAGGATGTCCTTAACAGAGCTGCACATCATTGTGTGCAAATATAAGTAGACTGTTCTTCAAAACAGTGCCAAGGAAACAACAAACCCTAAACCGGAAAGATTCACAATACTAGGATACCAACGGAGGGCTACTGAGTCAACCATAATATGCAGAAGGCCCTTGAAGCAAGCGGACTCTTGAACGGCTGCCCTTTACTGAAGGGGGGCCGTGCGCCAAATCTCTTCGGGGGCGGTCCTTTCCAACGCCATCAACTGACATTGATGTGCACAGCAAGGCATACAAACATTGTCACTTCTTCATTACCTTGCCCTTTCTGGGTGCTGCTGTAGGGTTTGATGTCTCTGCAGGAGCACTAGGGGAAGACTTCTGTCCAGCCTTGGAGGCTCGACGGGATCGTACTGGCATGGCCGTCAGTGATTTCTTTGGGGACCTCCCTTTACAACCCTTACCTGCACCATCTGAGCTCTCCTTTCTCTGTGCAGGTGATGTGCACCGGTCACCTCCGATGGCCGCCCTCTCTTCCTGTACAACTGCCGTAGTCTAGCTTCTAGGCTTTTTCTCTGAAAGGCAGGATGAGCTCACTGTGACTGTTAGTAAACATATAAGCGTACAACAACAAGGTCAAAAGGATTGTAGGCCTGTTGGCGTATGAGTGTTATGAGGACTATGCCACATACCTCCGATGGACGCCGCCCTCCGATACACCAAGGGAATGATCGCTTGAAGGGGAGGAATACTAACAAGACCTTCAACTGTTAGTGAAGCCTTCTGTGCTTCCTCGTCTTCAAAAAATTGCATGTAAGGGTCAGAAGTACATGGTACAACCTCCGCATCCACAGCGGTGGTAGGACAGTCACTTACATCTGTATCTGGAGATGTTGGCACCAACTTCCCACCCACCTTCAGCATTTGGCAGCATGCAAGGACGCAGTCAAATCAGGAATGCAAAGATTCACTGCCCCCAGGAGAAATCTGCAAGCAGTACTGTAGGCAAGGAGTAAGCACGCACCTTCACTTCATCGAGCACTCGAACGGCATCCAGAACAGCCTGCTCTTCAGCGGTGAGGACAACGTCCACATCCTCAGCCAAGGCTGCCGCCTTGGGGTCCAACCCTTCGTCGACATTTTCACGCAGAGGACTTTGAATATGCTCCGTTACACTGTCCCAGGGTTCCCGGAATCGTGTCAAGGACTCTGACGCAGGTGGGAACTTGGCCACGGTCGGAGCCTGCGATTGGGTGGACCCTGGAGTCCTAGTAGGGGACCTGACTGATAACCCTGATGTCCACGTCTGGGAAGCGCGTTGCCCAACAAGGAGTGAACAACCGTCGACAGCATCTGTCATAGCTTTTGAGTACGTGCTTCCGGATGCGGAAGCAGTGGGCGCTCCTTGGCAGATAGGAAGAGGACCTGGCCCAACTACATGTTCCCCAAAGTCATGTCATGCACTGATTATTGAGTCAAAGACACGAAAGATACATTTATGACACAAAGACATCCACATTGTATTCCATTGGCAGTGCTTGCAGTGCTCGTGCAGTGCAAGCAGCCAACATGCAGACATGCAGCATGTGTCCTGTACCCCCCACAATAGTGTTACAAGTACTATATAGTGAGACCTCATGCTTCTAACAATGAGTTACTGCTGCAATAGAAGTAGTGCAAGCAGCAGACCTATCCTACATTCCTAAGCGCAAAAATGTATAGTAGCCTAGGAGTCCTACATCGCTGAATAAAACCCTAAAACCGTAGGCAATTCCTTTGATGTAGGAAGATGACAAGGCGTTCGTCTTCCAAAACTGAAATGATGGACTTGTATAGGGCAGATGAAACACACAATGTTTGCAGTGCAAAGACAACTTAGGCCCATGTTGAGGACGATCACTTACGACTTCCTCTGAGGGTGTTTCTTGCTGGAACTGTGAGGTGGGACTCAGTGTTCATTCCTTCCAAAGCATCACCAAGGCTACTGGAGGGATTCAAAGCGGCACTTTCGTCTTCCTTGTGCAGTGCGGAGAAGCCACATGCCTTCAGCCACATAGGGTGCACACGCCCGCAGTCCTTGGAAGCGCAGTCCAAAGTGTCCTTGAACCACGCCGCAGCACACCATGGATGGTAAAGGTGGTGGCAACTGCATATGAGGGCATGCCAAAACAGGAACCCTTCCAAACACACAACACAAAACGAAGGCACAGGGAAAATCCCGAATTCTGCAGTGCATTGACTCTCCGTGTTTGTCAGAGGGAGAGGATTCGAGTGCATGATGCAACCTAGTTCTCCAGACTGCAAAGACAATTGATCTGCCTGCAGTGCTGCCAGGTATCTTTTTGAACCCTCCAAACGGGCCGACAAATCCTCCTGCTGGTGTTGCAAGTCCTTCTTCTTTCCTTGGAGAGACTGCAATTCCGTCACGTTGTTGCGGAGCATGTTGTGCATAGGTCCGTCGCCTGCAACGTCAAGTTTGAAGTCGTTGGCGTCGTCAGCGCCGGGGAGGTCGTATTCCTCTCCATATTTGGCAAATTGCTTCACGAGCTATTCGACCATACCAGAACAGAAAGAGCACTCCTTTTTCACTTCTTCAAGTTTTTGGGAGATAGTGTCCACATCCGCTTGCATGACTTCAACTTTCTTCTCCACTTTGCTGAGCACTCCGTCCATGTCCGCGTTCCTGCAAAACGGAAAGCCTGAAGCAGTGAGTACGTAACTTGAGGTGTGAATCCCTAGCAGCAGTAGGCCCACGTTCATGTAGACTTGCTTGACTATGTCGTGATAAGAAGAGGCAGCATTCTATAGAAAATCACGGGAGGTCACAAAAGCACTCACCTAGACGCCAAGACGTCAAAATCAAGGGATGGCATCATGGAGGAAGACCCTTTTGCCTTGTCATACACTAGTAGAAAATTCAGTTTTTTTATTGATTCGGTCGTGTTGTCCCGGTCACTTTTTGACAAAAATCTGTTGAAATCAACAGATTTTTGTCAAAAAGTGACCGGGACAACACGACCAAATCAACAAAAAAACTGAATTTTCTACTAGTGATAGTTTTTGTGAACCACAATGGCTGTAGGGAGTTTGAATTCTAGCTGCAGCTGGGACTTTGTGGCAATGCCATCTGCAGCCTTTAGAAATTCCTCGACATCACACTTCACGTCCATGTCCTTGTCACCAAGAACCTGAAGGCGTTTTAGCCAAGTCCGCACTCTCACTTTGTAATTAGCCTGTTGCAGTTGATTGGTCTTGGCAGCAAATTCTGCCTAGTCAACGTCCTCTTTTCGCACATGGGAGAAGACCCAACCAATAGCGAGCTCCTTTGCAACGTGGTGTGGAGCAAATTCTTTTTGGTAGCACACGCAGTATAGGCGCTCCAATTCAKGGCGGTCCTTAGTGGACAGTTTGTCTCCTAGGCTGTAACCATTCCGTCCTTTTTCAGTCCCGAACACCACTTCAACTTCTTCCACAGGGAGGTGCTTCCCAATTTTGAGCTTATGGGGATTTTTTCCAACGTTGCTCAGTTGGAACTGCGTGCAAAAGTCTTCCTTGGTAAGACGTCGTGGAGGCATTTTAGGAGCGGTCTTCAACTCTGCTAGCGCCCTCCTGCACTCTTGCTTGTTGTACAACTTTTTCACTTTCTTCTGTTTCTGCATACAAAGGCATGTATAAGTGCATTCCGTTCTAAGACCACGAGCACCCACAGGGATTACTTAATCACAGCAGACTTGTGCGACTGCACACAGTGTTCAACGTTCAAGAAAGTGTCTCCAATGCTAAGCCAATAACAATCCTCCCCAGCAATATCCTAATACCTCTGAGGAGTACTGCAAAGACCGCTTCGTGTCCATCCAGGTGCTATTGGCATGGAGCAAGGAGTACATTTTGTCCTACAAGTACTCCCACCCGCTTATTGGACATTGCTTTCACTGTACTTTACGAGTACTTGCGTGGAGTCCATAATGAATGAGTTACAGCAATACCACTACAATTGCAGTAAGGGAAAATGACCGTAGTATTTAGTAGGACACAAAAATCGTACTGACCTTCCCTCCAGAAGCCTTCTCCGGTGACGACAAAGTGTCTTGTTCCTCTTCCGTGTGGTAGTCCTCAGAGTCGGTGGAGTTAGTCTGCCTCTGCCTTTTTCCCTTGGACTGGTGCGTTCGTGTAGAAATAGGGGACTCCGCTGCGGCTTTGGAGCCTTTCAATGGCTGAATGCGTTTGTCCTTCCCTTTTGGAAGGTTGCGGACCCCCAGACCGCCTTTTTTCTTCTTATGCTCTGTCGCTTCATTTTTTTTTCCAAGGGCTACAATGTTGTCAGCATCCTTGTCCCTGACCCCACCATCCTCGTCTTCGTCCTCCTCATCAGACAGTCCCTGTTCCTCATCCTCTACACGACCTTGGACCTTCCACACTGGGTCTTCGTCCTCGTCGCTGTCCGTTTCTTTGGCAGTTTTCTGTTGCTTAGCCTTTGCAGCTCCCGAAGCTCCTCCGCCTGCAGACCCTTTCCCTTTGCCTAAACCGCCAGAGGGAGGCTTTGGTGCTGAATGGCCCGTTTTGGACAGGAAATTCTTGCCACCAATCTTAGCGGTGTCCTACCCCTCGTCATCAGAGAGGACTACCCTACGGGCAACTTTCTGCGCGTCCTTCGCGAGACGGCTTTGCTGTGCCTGGGCCTCATCATGCGGCCCTCCTATAGAAACAAGCTTCCTCTTCGCAGATTTTGTGGAGTTCATGTTTGTATCTGTAAGTGCTGAAAAAATATTGAAGACAATACATGAATGCTTCAGCAAAAAAATAGGGCCGGCAGTGCTACCTAAAACTTTTTTGGTCAGAGGTCGTGAAGACTGTGTGCAGGACAATCCTACTACGTATACATAGGACAAGAAGTACTAAGAGGTGGTGCGTGTGGAGTACCACCACRTGGTCATGGGAGCTTACGTAGTACAACAACCCCTCGCTTCGTTGCAAGGGTAGTCTTTCAGTAAGTACATTTCTATTAATAAGACAGGGACTGACAATCCTACATGGACGTATGCAAGAAAACGAAGCAAAAAGTGCTAATATTGCCCATGCCAACACCAAGAAGGACAGGAGGGCACTACACAGTACGAGCGCAAGCATTGGCACTAAGACGGGCAGGCAAACATCCTATACTTGTAGCCCCCAATACTGAAAAGTATAGAGACACGAATGCTGCCGATACCAAAGACCATTACCAAAAGCACTAGTGGAAGGGGACCTTGCACTACATCATGGACATATATCCTTCAAGGCAGAAGTGGGATATCCGGCAAGATGTGCGCAATGCCGTGAAGCACTACGAAAGACTCATAGTCGTAAGAGAAGTATATACATGAATACTGAATACGGCGTCCAACACCTAAAGTCCAAACCGAAGCAGACTAAGGACTAGAGAACATTGCTTTGAATTGCTCCTAAAGCACAAAGGTTACTTTGCTAAGGAAAACCTAGAGTGCTATTGAACCTTTTATAGTCCTAAAGGGATGTGTACCTTGTCCTCTGAGGTAAGCACTGTGGACAGACAATACATAGCCCATACAGTATGTACTATGCAATGAAAGGAACATAAGCAGTAGGAGTAGTTGTTGGGACAGACAGATGGAATTGGTACGCAAACACTGAAACAAAGAAGTCCCTTACAGAATGTTGGTATAGTACAAGAAATCACTTGATTGTAACAGTGATGTCTGCATACTGCACCACAAACAACAAAGAGTATGGAAGCACAAAGTGAAAAGAGTGCCATGCACATGTTCACTTTATTGAAGGAGTGAAAACATTTCGAATTCGGTTGCGAAACCGCTCTATGCATTACCGGACTAAGCTGCAATGACTGGTAATTCCGCAGTACTAGACTGTACAGGTATTTCTAAATTCCGTCAAGCATTGCCAAGGCGTTCAAGAGTGGCATCCCACTCTTGCTCTAATTCCTGAACCCTAGACGTCAAATTCACTCCACGCCTACAATCTCGCCTTCTTCTGTGCTCATCCTCCATCGGCCATTTCGCGGAAGGTGGTGACGKTGCTCTCCACTGTAATCCTTCCACTCGAGGGAAGTGAAGGTTTGCGTGAGTTCTGAACTCCACATGTTTCTCAGTGGCTTGAGGAACGTGGTCAGTCATGTTTTTGTGGGAAGACTGATAGAAAGTGGACCCACATTTGTCTGGGAGTACCCCGTTGTCGTCGGAATCCGGACTAGGAAGTCTACGTTTCACTCTCCTATGAAGCGGAGCAGCTTTGAGAACCTTTGCCTTCCGCATAACAGGAGGGGCTGTTGTCTACCGTCAGAAAGCTAATTCTGTTGAAGAGTGTCGTGCAACCTCTACACAGTACCGAAGTTTAGGACACCAGATTGACAGAGCTGCCGTCGCTACCCTAAACCAAGGAAGCAAAGGTCTTTCGTAATTGGCTTTGGCGTCATTTCTCTGCACTCTCACGGCAACCACAGCCTAAACCCGTTGTGGAGTACCGCTCATATCCTTGCGATACTGCAATACTTCATGGAACCGCACATGGACAGACGTGCGCTTTTGGGGGGGGGGAGGACACACCATGAGAATTTGTCTGAAGCCCTAAAGCACTCAACCCCCGAGCAAACCAGAATGACCTTTTGACCGGGAAGACGTCAAAGTTGTGCTCCTGAGGGAGCCCCCCCCACAGCGGTGTTCTAGGCACACTAGGCCAAGAAAGGTCACAATGGCGTAGAACCCTAAACCCTAAGCACGTAAAAATTCGCAAAGACACTACTATAATTATTGAACTCTAATCGCTCATGAAGAAATCTACTTAAACACCCGACAGTCTTCGTTGTCGGCATCTTCATTGCAATTCCATTTGTAAACCTAAAACGCTCCCACAATACTGAAAGTACTGAACTGAAAACGCGCACTACGGTATCTACTGAAACAGTCCCCAGTCTTCCTTGCCCGTGCGATGTTCATGCAATTTCCATTTGTGAACTTAGCGGACAGAAAATGATAGAGAAGGCAAGGAAGGCTGCCCACTAATGGTAGGGAGATGAACCAGGAAATTTTCAGTCCCGACCTGTGAATGCATAGGCGTCGTAGCGACCACTGTGTTGACCCCGCAATGTCTGTCTTCAAATCCGCTCCAATGTTGGCGCCGTAATGGAAATCCACGACGCAACTCCAGCCCTTGCTCTCCAAATCCACCTCAGCAATCGACTCACGACTGCGATGTAGTCAACGGCTGCCCTTCCACGTGAAGGCACTTTTTCCAAAGCCAAACAGAGGTGCAATGCCCTTCGCAAATCCACAACGACARAAGTTTCTGCGCTTGCTTGTCGCGGAGAAGGCACGGTCGCACCGACTTCCCCAAACCCTAAACCCTAAATGGTGCAAACATTTTTCAGCAAACCACGCAAACACGGAAGTGCAATGAACTCCGTGAATGTGGTCGATGGATGACGTCACTGACGTGTGGCAGTATTCTGACATTAATTTCGGCAGCTTTTCCATTATGACACCCATCTAAAGAGCGGCACGTGTCAATCTCGGCGCATGTGTCAGACATTTTGGACGGTCCAGATTTGCAGTGCAATGAAACCGCAGAGTCCTCATAGGACTGGCAGTACTGGTAGTACTGGGGTCGAAAACGGCATTTTTGAGACAAAAACGTTAAGTGTTTCTTGCAATCACCCATTAGTATTTTGGATGGAGTATTATAACTTTTTCATGAATTTGTCATTAAATTTGAGCAAAATGAAAAAATCTAATTTGTAGGACACATTAAATGAGTTCTAAAATCACATTGTTTTAGTGAGACATTCGTTTTGGGTACCCATATCGTGCCATTGCCCATTTGTGTAAAATAAAAATAAAAAAATAATTAAAACATATCAAAGGAGGATTTGTGTGCAGAAGTACGGTAGAAGCACCCAATGGCGTCTGTGCACCTAATAGCGTCAGTTTCTATGTCAAGTATTGATTCTAGAACATAAATGTAGGTATATTGCAGATAGCTTATCATTTAGGTAAAAAAATATAAGCTATCTATAGTCTACATAGTTACATTTATCATCTGAAATGACTATCATGTGTAGAAACTGACGCCGTTAGGTTCACGGACGTCATTGGGTGCTCCTACCTTAACCCCTTTAGGATGTGGCGACCATGCTTGGGCCTCTGATTCTAGTATTTCACATTTTTGTGATGGTTCCCTTACATATTGGACAAAACATGAAATTTTAAACATCTTGGCAAAGTTGTGGAGCAAATTATGACATAAAAAAGTAAAAATAAAAAATAAATGGGTAGAAGCTATGCCTCAGTAAAGAGCATGTTCTACATATTCACAATGATTACAAGTTCTTTCTTGTAGAGGCTTTGTGTCAGGCATACCCTACTTGAAAAGTATGCATTCATCTTTGGCTACCAGCAAGAGAAGTGAGGGACAGTTACCCGACATACCCGACATGCTCCATTCTTAGCTCCATTGCGTTGTAAAAAGATTTGTCTTAGCTTCTTCAATCTACTTCTTTGAGTTTTATGATGAATTTTTTTATAAAGTAATGGAAATTTGAAAAGGAAGAAATCTCAACTAGTCACATAACCGCTTCTAATTCATATGCCTAGTGCACCCAATTGAAACCCAATAATATTTTTTGAGGGTGTTGCAAACCACCATTTTTTTTCACCTTTTTGAAATTGGAAATTATAAACAATGTGTGAATTTACACATCCAGAAATACTAGTATTTCTTATTAAACCATAACTATCAATTAGGGAGTTTTTCATTAGATAACGATGAAAACCTTAGGAATCAATGGTATAAAATTGGAAAATGCAATTACAAAAAAAACAAGAGGAAAAATTCTAGGGTATAAATAGGGATTCTAATAAAACAACTATTATAAGCAAGATTTGATAAAATAACCAAATTGGACAAACGGTAAAATGGTGATAAAATAATAACAAAAACATAACAAAGTAGAGAATCAAATTAGGATTACATAAGAAAAACAAACAATACTAGACCAGAATGAAAATAAAATACCACGGGTAGGAATTGTATTCAATGTAGAACTTTAGACTTAATTTTGACTTAGTAGAATTTTCTTTTTCAAAAAACTTTGAACTTAGTAGAGTTGTCAAATCACGCTAACTTAATTATCCAAAAGCCTGTATGTGATTTTGAGTTTTCAATTGAAAGTTTTGAACGAAATTAAGAGAGGAATTCGAAGGGATATTTTCTTTGACATTTTCAAACACCCTCTCTGAATTTTGTCCATAACTTTTGATTCAAGGCTCAAAACCACAAACGGATTTTTGGAGATGAAAGTAGGCTTGATTTACCAACTTTTCGTAGTTCAAATCTTTTTGAAAAAAATTATCCTACTATCCTTAAATGAGGTCTGAATTTCAGCATTGAACACAATTCCTTTGTCTTCACAATGAGCGGTCAAGCTCTTATCTTCAAATTGCCCCATACCTTTTGAGGATCCAATTGGAACAATGGATTCATTATAAGAACGACCTCTCCACCTCACATCTCACAATGTTGTGCTTTGCATTTTCTCTTGAAGGGTACCGTTGTTGCCCTTGGAAAGAGCAAACATGTGCTCTCGTAGCCATGCCATCGAGAAAAAATTCAAACTACAAGAGCACATGTTTGTGAGCAAGTAGAATCTTTTAGATTGCCTATTGTAGTTTGCATTTTTTTCCGGGAGATGTATCGTTGTCTTCTTTGGAAAGGGAGGCAACCAAGCAGTCTAGAAAAAATTCAAACTAGAGCACATGTTTGTGAGCAAGTAGAAGAGAAAACTACATTTTTTTTTATGTCAAGCTTTTGTGCAGTCAACATGCTCCTTAAAACTGAGCTTCTCTTCTGAACACTAATCAGGTGAGTACAGAAGTACCCAAGCACATGGTGCGCGCGCTAGGGGGGGCAAGTTTGTCGTCAATTGTTGTGCTAATGAAGCACGAGGTTCTTGCATTCAGTGGAGCATCAGATGCCTGTCCTGCAGCATTCTTGCTGCTGCTGCAGACATAAACATAAGCTTACTTCTGACCAGTGTTGGCCTTGCTTAGCTCCGTCTGGGATTTGTGTTCAGTAAGTTACAAATTCAATTGAATGCCTTGATGTGAATTACTGCACCAAACACTCAACTAAAATGGGGAGCTTGGGGATGCAGCGGCCCAGTGCAAAAAGTGCTCCTGTTTGGGGCTGTGTAGGCCTTGGAAATTCTATGGCCAATCACAACCTAAGGTTGGTCACCCATTTTCGACCACTTAAGTAATTCAACCTATTTGCGGCAAGCAGAAAGTTCAGGAAAAAATTTTCCAGTGTAGAGAAATAGATTTAAGGTGGATTTCATAATTTTTAAATTTTTTTCCATCAAAATCAAAATTATCATGAATTTTTTTCCTGAAGATTCTATTTGCCCCATCCCGATCAGTAGGCAAATCTATTTCCAACCATAGGGTAGTCCCAAAATCAAAGCAAGGCTTTCAATGTACACATTGTGATCATTGTATGCTTTCAATGTACACCTCTTGAACATTGTTGTTCACTCTTGCGGGGCCACCAAAACATGAGTTGTCACCTACACTTGAGCTGATGAGAAATAGACTGCCCTATTGAACGCAAATGGCATGCTGGTCGGAAATGGGGTACCTCCTTTATGCACACATGTCAAGTACTCACCCATAGAAGACAATCTCGTGAGCGAGTCACTCTATCCAATGAGGTAATTCTGCCTATGAGAGGCAAAATGCCAACCAACCCATCACATGCAAAATGCACACATGCAATATAATTCTACATGTGATGGGCTGCTTGACATTTTGCCTCTTATAAGTAGAGTTACCTTTGTCACAAATATAACATTTTAGAAAGCTAGAGAAAGATCCCTCCAGCTCCCACAATGCACGTTTATGGTAGAGGGACCAATAACCAATCAAATAAACAATTATGGACATGATCTAGGATATTGTTAGGCAAAGCAAATATTTTTAAAGGTGCATTGACTGAAATGATGGAAATTGCAAAAACTTTGGTAATTTTATCTCTTACAATGAAATGACTATGAATTTTGAAAGGCCAAAGTTGGGCTTGACCCATGATCAACATCTAGAGTCATCCAATTCTGATCATTCAAGAATTACTTTCCCACTCATTGCTTCCTATTTCTTGCTAACTTATGTGTCATGAACTTATTGGTTTAAACCTTGAAAAAATCAAAAAACACGCATTCCAAGGAGAAAATGAAAATTTGTTTCAGCCTTGGCCGGAAATACAACACCCTATTGATTGATGATGGGGTGTTGATTAGTAATAGGTCCCTCCATCATGCTTAGAAAAAATATATTCTTCACTRTATTTAGCAAGATAGAATGTAATCCTTAACCCCTCAACACCTAAGGGGACCAAAAGTGTCCTCACATAGTCTGGCAATAAAATTTAAAGTGTGGTAACTTTAACACATGCTCTCTAAATTCAATAAAATTTGCTAGAAAAGTTTCACATTCTAGTCTAGTTTTCATGGTAAAATTTTCAGATCAATCCAAGATGTACAGATGTTTTGGGAGCCAATCGAAGTTCACAAGTTCAATTTGAGTTCATCAAACTGCAATTTATGGCTGCAACTTTGGGGGCTTGTATCTCCCTCATCCAATGTTTGTTTTCAATCAAATTTGTTGGATTATGTTCTCTACAAGTGATGCTATTGTGGTCAAATTTTCATGTCAATCCAAGTTGAGTTTAATTTTTTGGAGCAATTCCAAGTTCAAAATCCAAACATTTTTGGATTACAATGAATTTTGGTTGCTTATATCTTCTTCATACAATGTCCGTTTCTAATAATTGTTTTTGGAAAAGTTTTGAATCCTCGTCTAGTTTATGTGGCTAAAATTTCATATCAATCAAGAAGTTATGAGTGACTGAGAAGCATTTTAGTAGAAGGAGTTTCTGTCATGGATGGATTTTTTTGCACCCTTTCTTGCTATATTTTTGACATTTCAAAGTCATTTTGCAAACACAGTGAATCAATTTAATGAATTTGTTTTTCACCAATGTGTTTGAATGTTGATTTCAAAGCACTTTATAATTCAAATTTTTTTCATTTGAGTAGGTTTAGATATCAAATTTCACCTCCAAATGTGTTTTTAGGAAACTTTCAACATCTTTTATCAACACTGAAACATTCTAATCTTTGAATCTATGCGGTCATATGATTCCAAATTTGATCCATGTCATGTAAAATTGTAAGCCTTGAAAAATAAGGATGCTTGAAGACACATTTGCGCCTTTGGGGGTGTCTGGTTAATCCCTAAAGGACCAACATGTTTAGATGCCCAAAACTACTTCAAAATACACGTCCACAAAGGAAGGTCAAAATCTAAAATACTATTGATTTTTTTTAACAAACCAAACCATAGGATCTTTTAGTTAACTTGCTTAAGTACATTGTTACACAATTTAAGATTGAAAATATCCCAATCGATTGCAAGTTAATGTGCCTAAACTTCAAAAAGTAGGCTTTTCTAGTCCTTTGCAACAGTAAAGTTTTGTCTTTCAACATTCTTGAAAAAACATGTATGTCCTATAACTTGTGCATTTTAGTCAATATGTTGGTAAATGGGTTGAAAACAYATTTATAAAACTTTAACCAAAAATACTCACATTCATCTTCAAAAAAATTGTAAAGTGGAAGGAAGCATTGAATAAGAGGAAACCAAATACGTTGATAACTTTTACAATAAACTGAAAATTCTTATTCTAAATGGTGAGAATTTTAAATTAAACAAATGTTTTTTTTAAAAGGTGTTTTTTGATGCTTGGTTTGACATTGAAATGAATAAAAAATTCTAACTTTTGCAATATTTATCAAAATGACATGAAACAAGCTTCACATATAGATTATATGAATAGCATTCATCCTAAAAGATTCATACAAAAACTCCAAATTATGAAGCCAATAGAAGCTACCCAAGTTTTTCAAAAGCCCTAACTTGGCTCCTTGGTCCTTTAGTGATTAACACGTGACGTCCCAAGTCCTATTTTCCATCAAAAACCACTCACAACTACCATTCTATTGCACAGATTTAAAACCTTAATTTTTTTTTTTTTTTAAATATCCAACTCTAAGATTTTATACTAGGCTAGTGTAAAAATGTGTAGAAGAAATTTCAGATCTACATGGTCAAAGTTTTTGAAAATTGCAAATGTGCACTTTATACGACTAGATTTTTGGCTTTGAATGAACTTAACTTAAAACAATTTGCACTTCTATATTTGAATTTTTAAATTTTTGTGTTGAAGAATCGAGTTGAGAGTCTAGGAGAAAAAAATTCAAAAAACACACACTTCATTTTGACTCATTTAAAAATTGTTGAATAGCAGTACATTCAAGATGGATTTAAAATACATTAGTCTCCAAGGTGAGATTATTCGAGCAAGAGACCTCAATTATTAAGAAAAAATATTCTAATATTTTTTTATGAAAATTGAGTTCAGAAATGAATCCTTAAAGTTATTTTTCCAAAAAGATGCTATGATTGACCCTCCAGAAGATTGTTCATAACTTTCACATATCAATTCTTAATGGAATTAATTAGAGCTTTCCATATAGATAAAAATACAATATACAAGAAACACTATTTTTATTTTTTTATTTCAAGCTTTTGGAGGGTTTTTTATTCTCTACTTGCCAGATTGAAATTTGGGCTTTGTGTGCTATATCTTTTGATCCTGGGCACTAATTGTAAGTAAAACATTATATTCCTAAAAAGCCAATATGTTTTTCTATTCTCACAAAAAGTTAAAAAAACCATGACAAATATGGAGATTGTAGGAGCCTTCCCAAAATTTATTTTGTCCCCAAGGGAATTTAGGGGTTAGACCCTATAGGTTATGATTATTAGTCACTCCAAAACTATCAATTTTTGTTGTTTCTCACCATATATTAGGTCCTGAAACTTAAGTTTTAATCCTCTTAGCTTAAGTTTTTTTGCATTCCAGGGTTTGGAGTTAGAAGTCTTTATAGTGGAAAATTAAGTTGAAAATCTAAGAAAGAAAATTCATAAGGGAAGAAAATTGACTTTCATTCTTTAAGAAATTGTTCTGTAAAAGTAGTACTAGACAGATGGAAAAATGAAATTTTTAATGGTTTTAAAATGGAATTGAAACATGTTAATCCTTTGGTGAGATTGTTGTAGCAAGAAGTCTACACCCATGGACCTTTTTATTTTGAAAAATTTCAAGAATTGAATTAAAAAATGACTCCTATACATTATTATCTCATAAATATTCATGCCTAAATTGTTCAAAACTATTCAGTTTGATTTATTTGAGAATAAATGAAGATGAAGTTAATAGCCTTATTTTTGGTACAAGTATTTAAAAACAATTCTCCAAAACCATAGTGATTTAAGGTTTTAGATTGCATGGTCACAATTACAAAAATTGATAAATGTATCAAAACTTTAGCTTTTTGTTTTTGTGTAGCTTTGACTAAACTCCAAGAAGCTCAAAACAAACCTCAAGTGCACATTTAGGGATCAAGGGTTAAGATTCCAATGAATAAATCATCTTATCACATAGGATGACTTAAAACTTTGAAATACATTTGCAAATTGATCAATAATGAAAAAATACGCTATTACTTTGTTCAAGAACGTCGTCAAATAGGTAGGAGTTCTTTTACTTCTAGAAATTTATTCTAATAATATCTWTGGAATTCATTCATTGACAACAATAATACATTTAGTGTACATCCGTCCATACACAACATTTAGGGTGTCYTCAATGGTCTGTAAATCCTTAAATGGTTAAGGGGCTCCCTCTCTAAAATCACCTCTAAATTTTCGTTTATGAAATGAAATCACATTTTTAGTTTTTTAGAATCATTTTTGAAACATCTAATCTTACGATCTTTTCAATACTATCAAATTTGTGTATACTCCAATTTTCAATGACTTTCACTATATGGATATTTAGATTTCTTCAATTGAAGTTCATTTCTTGAAAAAAAAACATTTTATGCCCAAGGCAAAATGATTTTGGGTGCCTATATCTCAAATTTTTATAAAAGAAGAGTTTGTTGTTTTTGGCCACATTGATGCAATTAAGAATAGTTAAGAACATGCATGCCAATTTCACAAAGATTGTAGTAATTATGGAAAATTGATTTTAGAGCCTTGCAATCAAGTGAAGTACATTGGAAAAACAAAATTTCACTTGATTATGCCCATCAATCACTATATAATCCAACCAGTTGACCCCTTGTCTACTTGAATACCTACGGGCTTTTTTCTTGAGATGGACCTTGATTGGCTAGGTTTCTCTACCAAGACAATTTTTGGTGAGCATTTCTGGAAGAGTTTGACTTTGAAAATCATCTATAATGAATTTTTTGTCCAAATCAAATTTTTTTTGGTCTACTTAATGACAACTTGATAAACTACATGAAAAAAATGTATAATTTAAAAAAAATGAAATTGGAGGAATTTGGAACATACTCTAAAGTTGGGCAGTGACCATAAAATGGTTCTTATAGGGCATTAGGACATTAACCCCTAAAGGACCAAGCTGCGTTTTTTTGGCAACATAGCAACTTTGGGTAGCTCACTACAAATGGAGTTTTCATTACTTTTCTTTGAAATTTTCACACAACATGTGTCCAAGGAGTAACTTGAAGGCCCAACAATTTTCATAACATTTGACTACACCATGAAAAGTTATTGCATGATATGTGATTTTCTTTGAACTTTGGGCAGCTTGGGCAGCCCAAAAAACTTCTTTAAAAATCACCTTTTGAAAAAATAAAAATTTGAAATTGGTTCTTTACAATTATATATAAGTGGAAATATTTGAATCATTCCATTTGGATTAGTGGGCTAATAGTTATGAGGAGTTTTAGTTTGTGGGTAACTATGGAGTCTCTAAAAACCATACCTACCCACAAACTAAAACTCCTCATAACTTTTAGCTCACTAATCCAAATGGAATGATTCAAAGATTTCCACTTATATATAATTGTAAAGAACCAATTTCAAATTTTTATTTTTTCAAAAGGTGATTTTTAAAGAAGTTTTTTGGGCTGCCCGAGCTGCCCAAAGTTCAAAGAAAATCACATATCATGCAATAACTTTTTAACGGTGTAGTCAAATGTTATGAAAATTGTTGGGCCTTCAAGCTACTCTTTGGACACATGTTGTGTGAAAATTTCAAAAAAAAGTAATGAAAACTCCATTCGTAGCCAACTGCCCAAAATTGCTTGTTGCCAAAAAATGCAGTTTGGTCCTTTAGGGGTTAAAAGCTTGAAGTCCCACACCAATAACATTCTTTGGGAGCATCAAAAAAAAGGGAATCAACGAATATTAGATCCTAAGATACTACAATTTTATAAGGCTACCAAATCTTTGGCATGCCTCTTTCACACTATTTATAGAAGCTGCAACAAACAACAATACAATGTTGATTCTTTAAGAGCATTTGCAATGCATCGAGCTTTAACCCCTAAAGGACCGAATGATTGTTGAGTGTACGTAGGTCATTTTGGGTAGGTACATATGAAGTCATTTTTGAATGGATGTTCTTCAAATTTTGACACAAGGTATCAACATGTACCCCCTTAGAGAGAATATAATTTTTGCTTCTCCTATAAGTTTTTGCTTCTCCTCTAGGAGCTATGATTTTGATTTTTCTCCTAGTTCATTTTTTTTCTTTTGTTTGTAAAGCATCTTTTGGAGCTTCATATTGGTTGAGAATTCACTACTCCTATGATTTGTCAAGGTTTCCAGTATCTTTTGTCACGGTTTTCATGGAAAGAATGGCGATGGTCCAAGACTTGATGCCAAAGTTCCGTGAGTCTGTACGAGTGGCTGCAGTGGCAAATGCTTGGATGAGGTAATCCAGGAGGCTAATCACATTTGTTGTGTGATTATCAATTGCCCATCTTGGTATAATGAAAATTGACTTCTTTGATTTAATTCCCAAGCTATGGTCTCCTATGCCTTGTTTCTGATTGCAAGTGATTGTCATAACCTTCATTTGTAACAGGGAGCATGCACTGTAAGAATCCTGTGTTTTAGTTAACAAGCCCAAATTTTTTTAACAGATTTTAGGTGATGTTCGATGCAACAACTCCATGTTTTTATGTCAACATTGATGTTATGTTAAGCATTTTTGTTGACATAAAAATATGGAGTTGTTGCATTGGACATCACCTAAAATTGGTAAAATAAAATTGGACTTGTCACCTAAAATATGGGATTCTTATAGTGATGTAAGGTTAGGGTTGCCAAAGTTTTATTGCAAGTCTCGTTGAGTTTTTTCTTAAGCTTGTTATTCTCCTCATTTGCTCTTTGTTTTTGCTCTTACAAGAAATTTGAATGGTTCTTGTTCTGTTTAATTTTTGATGTTTATTGGGTTTAGAATCTTCTTTTGTCTATGTGCTTACTGTCAGGTAAGATTGGATAAGGTTATGTCATCTTTTATGCTATACACAACTCCACCCCGTTGAGCATTTTACTAGACGACCACAAACATTGTGACATTGTGAGGAATTTGAATACTCTTACAAGTGGATAGGAATTTTTTTGAAATTTTCATTCTCGTGATTCATGAAGTGCTATCATAGTCATAGTTACACAATGCTCCCTTAGTCCCACTAAAAGCTTCACAAATTCTTCTTGCAAAGACTGTAAATCAACGTAATTAGAAAACTTTTAGTGGGACTGAGGGAGTATCTGTTTTTGTATCCGAGAAGAACAGGTACCAAATTGCAAGAGTTGCTAGTCTAGACTATGTTTTTAATCCTAGTGGGATGATGGATTGAGGCAACGAGCATTTGAGACTTGTAAAACTTTGTGGCTAGCCATGGGAAGGATTATGCAAAGAAACATTGAAGCACCCATACTCTAATAGTGTTACGACTCAAATTGATTTGAAAATTCTATAAGTTTTTACTTTCGATGAAGACTTTATGAAGAGCATAGATATCAATACTATTCAAAGAGGGGATCTCTATATTGTAAACATTGTTGGCAAAAGTCTTCATCAAGAGTAAAAGCTTACAGCATAATTTTAAAGTCAATTACTGTAGTCAACACTAACTTTCAATATTAAAAATTTCGAAGAATTGCCAGGATTGGAATCTGGCGAATTCAGAAGAAGAGCCTGTTCTGTGTTTTTGGGTTTTAGGGTTTTCAGCGAGTTGCGAAACAGGTTGCAAACTTGCAACTAAAGCTTTTGAGGATCGGGCGATGGCGGTGGAGAGCGTGAGCCAGGCTCAACAACCAGCGTCGTCAGGGCGCCAGGACCCTCCGACCGACAAATTGCTCTACCTTCGTCCGTCCTACTGGTAATTTACGCCTTTTCAATCAACCATGGAATCAAAGACTTTTCTTGTGCCAGGCTGATGAGGATTTGAATTTTTGTTTGCGACGAAGTTTCTTTTATTTGTGTAAGAAAAAAAGTAGAGGCTTTGCTTCCGGGGGGTGCATTGGTGTCACGCATTCACATCTCGAATTCTACATCATCCCTTTCGGGAGCTCAAGAGCACTCGCATTGTCCATTGAATGCACTTATGAATGTCCGAAATTAGTGATTGGATTAGGTTTTTCTTCCCCCTCACTTGGACTCCGTGACAAATGCCAGGGATGAGCGCTTTGTAGAGGAGCAGCATTACGAGTGGTTCAAAGACTACTCGCATTTTCGTCATCTGATAATGAAGCATATTAAACCTACTGACAAGGTATTGACGTCAATTATTCTCTCTCTAGACGTTGTGGGAAAAACGCCTGACAGATTTGAGATGCTGAGATATGGCGGTATGGCCACAGGTGCTAGAGGTTGGAGCGGGATCCTCCAGGTTGAGCGAAGACATGTACAGAGATGGCATTCGGCACATTATGTGCACTGACTTGTCAAAGGTCGCCGTGGAGCGCATGCGGGAGCGGTTTGTTGATTTGCCAGGTCTTCCAACTATTCCTCATTTTGTTGATGAATTTTCTTCCCTGTGAAGCTCTTTCACGCGACAGGAGTACAATCTATATTACTGCTTGAAAACAATGAACATGTGACAAGTCTTTAAACTTCACATTACGACACTCCTATATTTTAAGTTCATACGAACCAAAAGCTCAATGACATGGGAGACTCGTAGGAGACATGTTTCTTATATATTTTACGAGACCCTAATTGCAGAGCATGCTGATCGTCTTATCCTTATTTGCTATGCTCCATAGGGTTTATGATTTACGAGGACCATTGAAAAGCACATTGAAACTGCGAGGTTTCTTCCTCCGGGTCCTCGGACTACAGACTATCCGTCTGCTAAGTAGTCCTGTCCCTGACGAACTGGACTTATACATCAATTGTGATCGTGTCAGGTATGGTTGCTGCCGAAGCAGACATGCTGAACTTGCCATTCGACAACGAGAGCTTTGACGTTGTGATCGAAAAAGGCGCCATGGTCAGTTCCGTTCGGACATGTTCCCAGGCTCTCCCCACTTCCCAGCCGATTGTGTCTTTTTGACAACGATCTATTGCATTTCAGGACTACTGTGAAGCCTCCATAATGTTTACTGTGTTGTTAGTTAAATCATTTATATTAGTTACCTTTTTGCTACCCTCACAAATGGTACAAAGGAAATAATAYATGTCGTAAACTTTGTGTACTCTGCTAGTGTTAGCTGTGGCATGGATAATAGTTAAACTATCAACTTTTGGGTATAATGGAAAGAGAACCGGACATTATTGATGAAAGAAGGGATGAATTGSCTGTTGTGGATGTTTAGGGTTTAGGGATCAATTTTCAGTCACAATTTTATCAACAAATTATATGGTGCAAACTATTGGTTAACACATCTATATTGATGATTTTTTCTTTCACCTCTAACTGCTGACTTTCTTGAAGGTCCGACTGTAGCCAGAGGTTGATAGATTTCTGACCCTGGTGGCATAGGATGTTTTTTTTGTGGACAGTGGTGACCCATGGAACCCCGAGCCCGAATCCGCCAACCGTGTACGCGCCATGCTTGCAGAGGCTCATCGTGTCTTGACTCCCCAAGGCGTTTTCATCAGCATTGCCTTTGGCCAGGTGCAGGCTCGCACCTTCTGTGTTGAATGAAATCACATAATTTCTCTATGCTAATTTCCTTTAACCCCTAAGTGGCCCAAATGGGTAATAAGTGGTTGCATTCCATATCTTCAGCAGTTGAAATGAATCATTTGGGAAGCTTCGAGGAAGGTATCAAAATGTACCGATAGAAAGAAGAAATATTACCCCCCATTATTTTGCAATAGAAACCTGTTTTTAAAGTTGCTATAGTCAACCACTAGCTTCCAAAGTAGATTTTTCTGATTTAGCTTGCTCACTTCGAGAGCTGAACCCATTTCCGGTCGCTTTCTGCAGCCACATTTCCGGAGACCGTTTTTCGAAGCTGAAGGGTTGACGTGGAGCATGAAGCATGAAACATTCGGTGACAGCTTCCATTACTTCGTCTACTCTCTATATAAGGTAGGTCATTATCAATCAATTAATCAGCACCGAGCTGGTTCATATGCTTTATAGTTCTTTGTAGTTGCTGCACGGAGAGTCTTCTACCTGACTGTTTCATGAATTACGATCTGYTGGACTGAATTGCAGGGAACAAAGGACGCTAGCAAGGCCACTTCGTTGGAAAAGGGGGTCTTACCGCACTCCGTGGACATGGAACATGAGAACATGGATAGYGAGGATTATTTGTTGAAGTCTGGTTTATCAGATGACGATGCTGGTGTCTTGTAGMATCGGTCTCTACTAGAGTGGCTCTGGTTCTAGCTCGCTGCGAGTGTTAATGCAGTTGTTTGGAAGTTGACTAGGTAGTTTATCAACACTCTTCTACTATACGTATCCAACTATCCATGCCTCGCCTCTTATTCTATTGAGTGGTGATGAAAGAACTAATCGCTTTTCTTTCACAATTTGATTGCAAGTACTAAAATTCGTCCATTCTTTTCCAAGCATAATTAAGGGATTTTTCACTCGTTTATGCTTTTTGTTCGTCCCATTTGCTCATAACAAACTTAAGCAGTGAAGGCCTGTTCGCCTGAGAAAGGGAGCCCAACCCATCGGCCTCACGCCTGGGAACATCTGTCATGAACAAAACAAGGCTTTGGATCCACACTCCAAAAAACGTTTCTGTGCTGGGTGAAAAAATATTACGTGATCTGTAGAAAATGCACGAGCGTATAAGAWGGGTCCAGGGGTAGGAAGAGGCTTGAGAGGGTGAATTTGCACTCCAATTTTGGAAATCGAGTTATGTTTTAGTTATTTAGACCACCCAAGTGGAACCTGAGGTTGGGTTGGGTGTCATGCAAATATGCCATATGAGGTGGACTCCCTTTGTAATCCAAGCAGATTTTGTAGGATTGATGACTTGGAATCACTTACACATGTGACGCTTCACAAAGAGAGAGAGAGACAAACGATTGCCTTCAATTGCTCACTTGCAAAAAAATTCTCCACTTKCTTTGCCACGAGTGTCCTTGGATTGTTATTCTGCCACGTCCACTCAAGAGGCGTGTCATGAATGTTACGTGCCTGTGATTGTGTCTCCATGCTAGAACTTACTCCCGCCGTCTGGAAAGAAATCCAGTTTTTCTTAGGCATGGCTAGATTAATGTGTGAGTTGTTCCTATTTTTAAAGGATTGCGGAGATATTGTAGCTTCTACTAAATACCACTAGGTATGAAAAAATGGAAGTCAAAAGTGAAGCGGTGCACATTGAAAACAATTGGTGAAAGTGACAATTTTTTTTCCTTTTTTGGAATTGCCCAGTGGTATTACTTTTGATAATTCTTCAAGCAACGTTGGTGTAGTGACATTCATTGATGTCCTTTGTATTCAATTTTGACAATGTCTTGTGATTCAACCCCAAGAAATTCTTGACAAGAGATTTGTTAGTAGCAGATTTTGTATAGTTTTGGGTTGAATTCTTTGCCTTTGGTTGGTAAGATGTTGCGTTTTGATTCCCTTTGCAAGAATGAAATTGCAATATAATCTTTGGAGTGTAACATCTACAGATTTTTTTTCCTTTAGGATGTTTGAACTAGCTTCAATTGTTGTCCATCAAGTTGTAGAGAGCCAATTTCAAGTTTAATTTGAGCCGAGTATATTTGGAAACCTTGAATGATCAATGATCGGAAAAACCCGGCAGTTAGTTCAAAGTTAGCCGATTGAATTGGGAGAAAAACCGGTTGAAATTTGAAAACATCGGCAAAAAACCGGTGGAAAAATCTACAAAATTTCTATTCTCGGTGATAAATAGAAAAAATAACCGGACACCATTCTTGAAAAAMCGGTTTAATTTGGGAAGTGAAGGAAATTAGCCGGTAAAACTCAAAAAGTTTCCCGAACACTGTTCCAGATGGATGGAGTACCTTGTAAGCTTGTGATAATCTCTAAGCTTATAGAGTAAACCATCCTATTATAGGCAAACCATCCATGATAGGCATCTAGGAAATGGTTCATTACAATCTTGCATCAACTCATACCAAACTTTTTTCAATATATGAGATTTGGTTTGCATTAGATTGAGTTAGTGACAACCAATAAAAATCATGGATGATTTAGTGACTACAACAAGAGCTTCTACCTTTTTGAGTATAAATTTATCAAAAGAAGTGAGTACTTCAAGCCTTCACATTTTAGTCATGTTAGGAAACATTCAAAATGCTTTAGGTGAGTAAGATGACCATTTAAGATACACTTTGCTTTGTTCAGAATTCTCCAATTTACCAACATCCATGAATGAATTTTCTATTTCAAGAGTTACAATCAAATGTCTCTTGATTGTTATAAACTTTCCAAATTTT
Source organism: Pleurozium schreberi (assembly GCA_006891605.1). NCBI lineage: Eukaryota > Viridiplantae > Streptophyta > Bryopsida > Hypnales > Hylocomiaceae > Pleurozium > Pleurozium schreberi. The sequence goes on along the minus strand of VACF01000752.1, from coordinate 84,842 downwards.
ATATAACATAGAAATACTAATAAATTTATATATTTTTAAAGTGAAAAGCAACCTTATCAATTACAAAATTTAGTTTACTTTCTTACCATTCTTGGTGTAGAATATCAAGATCTACACCAAGTTTCCATGTCATTCTACTTCTATGAACGTGGTCTCAAGTCTCAGCTTCAAATTTACAATAATATAATCTCTAAATCCAACAATAAGTCTGAAATTTTGAGTTTACATCAATATTTGGGACATAGAGCAATCACAATATCAATTGTAACCAGTAGAAACTTTCTAAATCCTTTCCACTGCTAAGGACTGCTACGCAAACCGCGTTTTGCTAGGATTCGGTCGATCCCTGAGGCAGTTCTCTCATTGCTAATATCGACTTTGGGTTAGAATCAGCCCCTAATAATATTGTCAGATTCCTAGAAACCAAAATCAATAACAATGGTTCAATAATAACACYCTGGGWCACTTTGTCAGTTGCTAACACTGATACTGGATAATTCTCAAGAAGGAATTCCTAGGCTCAAGTTCATATTACAATGACCGCTGATGCCTAATCTCCAAAGAGCAGCCGCTAATAAATGTCACTGAAGACGCCTACCAGCAAAAACTACTGTTTCGCTAAAAGGAAAGGCTTGAACAGTCCGGGAAATATACCACAGATGCCTAGGTCAGAGTACTGTCAAGTGACCAGAATGGAGAAGGGATACATACTTCAACAGCATGCGCTACACAACGTCCATCAGATGTTGGAATTTGTAAACGCAGAAATGTTACTGCCCAAACACATCAGTACCAGAAAAAATTATTGGCTTATCACAATAGCAAGAGCCAAGAATATCTGCACTTCAATGGYCTACAAAACTGGTGCTGCAGAACTACAATCATAATCTGTAYAGAGGCTTGATGCCGAGAATCTTTAAGCACTCTCGCATGATCAACGCGGTACATTCACAAAGCAGCAATCGACTAGCTTCCTCCTCTGAACCCACAACCTGCATACAGAGGCCAAGGATCAAAACCAAAGAATCTCGAGTTGTAATCCTTGCACGATTACACCTTCCTATAGCATACCATGTCTATGAGCGAAATTCATGTCTGCTGTGAAACTGTATTTTTCTTAGTTAGCAGAACAAATTTCTTCGAAGGAAAGCAAGTGTCACGACCGTCTGATTCTATAGATTGACTTCCATTGGATACATCCAACCAGAGAACGCACATCATGCAACCTGATATAAAGCTTATCAACGAAACTTCAAAAAACAACAGGGCCCAGGTGCCGAAAAGCTACAAACTCTCCTTTTGAACACACAACTGTTTGATGACARGCGGTCTTTGAAGAGTGCAGACTTACTTTGCAGTTGGTATAGAAATCTGTGAACATCCCAGAAAGGGTGTAGAGATATTCACACAAAACGTTTGGAAGAAGGTCCGTTGCTGCGTCCTCCACAAACTGCAAAAACATGAAAACATACAACAGTTGTAAGAATTGCAGCATAGCAAAACCGTGATGAGCGTGACGCGTTACTCATTGCACGATGACTGATGAAACTCTTTGGTCTCTCAAATTACAAAAAAAAAGGAAAACTGTCATTCTATACTCATTTTGCSGGCAAGCTCCAAATCCACTGACATAAAAAACTCAGAAGAAAGTGACGCACCTCGCCAAAGCGGATTAATTGTAGACCCAATGCTCGTTCACTTGCATGCACTAGMTGTAGCTTGCCAGTCTGTGCAAACAGACAAAACGTACACTTCAGCGACGCAAGTTGAAACATGGCATTCACTGCAAGGCTAAATGCAGAGCCTCAATTGAGTCTCTAGAAGGGGGTCGACTTTCAAAGCAGAATTAAAATACCGGTAATACATGCTCTTGCAGCTGAATGTCATACCTTCTTGATCTCTTCGATATCCTTTCCGGATTTCCGGATTATAGAGCAGATTCGAGCATGAGCGTACAACAAATAAACGGCGGTATTGCCCTGCACTTTCAATGAGTTCAATGAGTGACTGACTGATGCGTTACTTACTTCTAAAGTGAAAATTTAGCACTTATCATTCCAAACCCATGTGTTGATATCTCACCAAAACACAAAAGAAGGGGGATTATCAAGACAAGCTATCTAAAAAGTTGAAAGAACGATGCTATCTATGGGAACAAATAGCTCCCAACCACAAAAGGAGGTCAGTAATGGTAAAACCAACGACTCCACAAAAAGAATTGACACAACCAAATGCAGAACAAACACTGGTGCTCACCCGGATGTCCAACATTTGATCGAAATTGAAGGTGTAATTTGTCAACCGGTTATTCTTCAAGTCTGCATACCTGCAAAAAAGACGCAACACCCATAGCTACTTTCAGGCCCATGGATTTACAGGAAATTTGAGACGATCACTCTGAAGTTATTGTAGACTCCAAAAAAATGGAAAATAAAAATCGTGAAGAGAAAAGTACTTGATAGCGCCGTAGCCCAATGCCTCAGCAGCCTCTTCAAGCTCCTGTGCAGACCATTCGCCTTCACGACCTGCACCAAAAAACATTCTGTGCTTTGAAATGCCATCTTCCACATACTGCAATGGCATACCCTCTGTTTACTGTTAAGAAAAAACTACGACCAAACATTAACCATGTTCTCCTTAAATTACAGCCCTCWGATGGATCACCTCGMCAAACACTGCRAGCAACCTTAATGTACATATCTTGCAACGAACAGAAAGCAAGAACTACCTCGTTCAACAAGCCCCTGTCTGCTTCGATCCTTGGCTTCGTCAAGAAGATCAACAAGCCGGACGACCTCAGTGCTTCTCGTTCGAAATCGCTTCCCATCAGCACCGAGCACTAGACCAAATCCAACATGCTTAGCMCGAGGGAGTTCAGATTCACTTTGTGGCAACCACCCCGCACGCTTTGCTGCCTTCAGGAGCAACATCCAACATCAAAGCCAACATCAATAAACCATTAGAAATTTCGCACTCAATCTTAAAATTCCCAAGAGCAGCATTTGGGTCATTTGCAGCTCGCAAACTTAGGCTACTGCAATGTCAAGGAAGATGGACATGTTAGATGACAGAAAAAGGGCACTTGATAGATGCTCACTTTGAACACCATGTCGAAGTGCTGGGATTGGCCAACGTCGGTTACATAAATCATTGCCTCAGCCCTTTCTTCGTTCAATCGGTACCTGCACATTTGCATAATTAGGAAAAATAGATATCGTAGCTTCAGGAAGGACTGCCAACTCCAATAATGAAAGTTTAGGAACACCTTGTAGAAAGGGCATGAAAAAACAGTCAAGCAAGTAAAAGAAATGCAGCGAAGTGCCAAAAAAGTGGACGAAGGTACACACCACATAGCAGTCATGTCCGTGGAAGCATAATTGAAGCCACCGTCTCTTTTCACCAATATGAGAGGAATGTTCTGGCCAGGAACCGTAATGACACGAGCGCCTTCACTGTCCTCCACTAGCCCTTTCTCTTCTAGCTCCTCAACAACACGTGGAATGTATTCATTGTAGTAACTCTCACCCTWCAAATACATGCACCCAACCTCGCTATTAGTGCGAAATAAAGTTTTYARCGTCKTTCACAATAATCACATTTTACRRAATMCAAGAGGATTCAGGGCCTAATGAAGAACAAATGTAAGTATTCCCACCCTCTCTTCTAGGGTGACGTTCAATCGCTTGTACACTTGATCGAAGCTCTTTCGGCTCACATCACAGATTTTCGCCCAGGCTGCCCGATAAACCGGATCACCGCCCTGCAAATCACAACGTGGCACAAGGGCCCATGCAATTGCGTTAAGAACTCATTCGGCACACTAGTACAGATCTTATACAAATAGAGCACATTAGGGACAAACGCGTCTCAAACAATACCAGCAGTCATGATACCAAGCTCAGCTCGATACCTGAAGAAGCACCACAGCTTTCTGAGATTTATCTTTGAAAGCTGGATCMGCGTCGAACTTGATTTTCGCTCTCTTGTACAACTCCTGCACACGGACTATATTGTCAAAATTGCTACGTTCTAAACTTACCACGGCGTATCTTATATCAGTGTTACTACCGAACCGCCTCAAATGCTCCCAGTTGCAAGCCCTCAAACTGAAATTGAAATTCGACATCAAAAGTGTTGAATCTGACCTGAACGCACAGTATATGGAAAGCACTTCAAAAACTATGCAAGGACACTAATTCTGCACCTTCACTAATAGGACAAATCACTGCATTTTGCCGAGGGTTTGATACCTGTAAATCTCCAATCGCCTGATCTCCGACCTCCTCCCAGTTGGGAAACTCCTCAAACAGAAACTCGATCAACATCCCAAACTGACACGCCCAAGACCGTGCTTTAGTACAATGCATCAAAATTGACAAGACTGTGCACTGTTATTGCATAAACACCAATCTTTCCACCGATTGGTGGTGGGCACTGCACAACATTTCACTTAACTAACGCAGCAGATTTTGTCAAGCGTGTATGTTTCCTCAATGGTGGCATCAATGAGCGCRTCCATAAAGAATTGAACAGACTTCCGTGAGCTGAAAAAACAATCACCCACCTGAGTTCCCCAATCACCGACGTGATTTCGCCGCAAAACATCGACACCACAGTACTCCAATATTCGACATAGGCTGTCACCTATGATTGTGGACCTCAAGTGACCCACATGCATCTCCTTGGCGATATTGGGCGACGAAAAATCTACCACGACCCGCTTGTAATTGAGCACTGGAGCCCACGAGCCAATTCCTTGCGACAACAGTTGATGAAGTTTCTGAACAACCAGTACTCAAAAATGAGCAATCCACTAGAAAACTTGAAGCAAAATAAACTCTGAAACAAATTCTASGCTCYAAATGACATCCTTGACAAACGGTGTCACCATAGAGCGAATTGAAAAGTCTATGTCAAGTCGAACATAAAGTTTCTCTCTCTCTCTCTCCACGGATTCATAATACTCTTGTCAACAGAAGCTATCTTTGCAAATAAGGAACGACTACTCCAAGAGGAACACGACAAGCTGGAGTGCAATGCCACACACCTTCTCGATCCATTGGTCGCGGAGCCAGAGGTTGACAAAACCAGGCCCTGCAACAGACACCTTCTCCCACAACGGCGAGCGAGGGATGTTCGCCGATAGAGCCTGTCCCACTGCATTTGGATTCTTGAACTGAGCGCCCGGACCTTTGATCTTGGACCAGATGCCCATAGCATTATTACTGTCACCATGAACCAACAAAATCTAACTCAAATCCTCTTTGTTACAAACTCTAAATATCTAAATCCTCCAAACAGAAAACCCTAAAAAGGAAAGTGGGAAACGTGCGGCCATTCAAAACACTTCCTGGAAACCCTACTCACTCACCATTGGTAATCCCCGTTCTTGGGATTTCCGCAAGTGGTCACCTGCGGCTCAATGCCTTCCAGGTTCGGCACCGTGACGGCCAAAGACTCCCGAATCAGATTCGCGAATTGCTGCCGCACGCTTCCCACACCTACATCCGTGTCCACTTCGTTGTCCACAGCCACGGTAGGGGCAGGAGCAGGAGCGGGGCCTGCGAGGTCACTAGCAGTTGCCATGRGTCGTCGCGAGAAATGGGTGCGAGTGTGAGCAAGACGAAGAAGGCGAAAGTGACTGTAAAATGAAGGTCGAGGCAACAAGGAGGACGGGGGTTTAGGGTTTAGTGCCAGCAGAGGGGAGAGGCGCTGAATGGCAATGCGCGAGCTGCTGCAATAGATGTCCATAGTTCTGTTGCCGGCATCGCGAAAACGCCTCCAAACCCTAATTCGGTCAAGGATGCGTGGAGAGGAAGGACTGCTGCGAATCCAATAAACCCTAATAGGAAAGGGCCGGACATTTTTTTCTTTACCTTGAATTATGGAAGATTAACAATAAAATTTGTTATTGGAATAATTTAGATTTTGAGATTGTTAATTGAATTATTTATTTGTTTTCAATCTTCCATAACAACCTGCACAATTGTAAATAAGCAGATAATATTTGTTACATTAAGATCTCTTTATTGTTATTTATAATAAAATATAATCTAAACAAATAAATAAGATTTTTAGATCATTTATAAAATTTGAAATCTTCTTCATCCTCAATAATAATTAATGTACCACTGTCAAATAGAAGTCAAAGTATTTTTTCAACTTCTTATGATCCAAAAACAGCTCAAAAATTCACAATTTTTATATTGTAGGTGAGAATGCCATGAAACAACTAGACCATGCACTCCTCCTCGTAGACAGGTTCCTAACAATACCAAGAACACATCCAAGAGATGCACAGTCAGGAGATCTCAACATAACAAACATACAATTAGTCTAACTTAACTCGTAAAGGACCAAGGCATATTTTGGGAAGAAATTGTCAACCAATGGAAGTCAAAGGTGGAAGTTATAAAATAGTGACATGAATGAGATAAAGTATAATTTCAGTGGACGACCGTTTTCATATGTGAAACCATCACCAAACAGACAAAAGCAATGATGACCTGACAGTTTTCTCCTTACCAAATCGGCTAGTCAAATGGACAAAGATTTTCATCCACAAGTAGTGGACGTCCATATATGGAACAAGCTTTAAGCCTTCTATAATCTCCTTAAATAAAAGAAAGTATTTTTTTTTTAAATTTAATTACAAAAAACTTCAAAATTCAATATTAATATCTTTTATACCATAGGTCCAAATGCTACGAGCAAAGTTTTTGCACCCCCTACTCATTGCAGGCTTTCCGATAGTACCAAAGACCCGACTATGGAATGCATAGTCCAGCATATCTCACGATAACAAAAAAAATCATTTTTCAGTTTGCACTAGTGTGCTATAGTCAAAATGAAAATGAAAAATTATTCATATTTTTTTATTAAAAAATAATTTAGGAATTTATAACTTTTACATCACGAGTCAGAATGTCATGAAACAAAATCCATGCCCCCATCTTTTCAAAAAGCTTTCCGACTAAGAACGTAGCCAAGGAGATCTCATTGTAACAAACATACCAACAACCTAATTTAATATGTGGAGGTATAGATGCTAAAATTGCTCATAAGCGATCCAAAAATAACTTAAAATCCATGACTTTTACACCACAAATTCAAATGCTACTAAACAAAGTTTATGCAACCTTCCTCGCATGGAGTTTTTTAACGGTATTAAGAATGTGACCGGAGGATGCATGGTCCGGGAGCAAACACACAATCAAGAAAACAATCAAGCAAATAAAATAAAACAAAACAAAAAACCTAACTTAAGGTATGGAACAAAATACCTAACTTAACATGAGTCCATAGTACTTATGTATTTTATTATATCTATGTACTTCACACTAGTTGGGTTGAACCGAAAACTTGTTTCCAAGGGAAAATGTTAAATTTTTTTATTTTCAACAAATAAAAATTTGGAAAATTTGAATTCATTTTTGCTATGAGAGGCCCCAAATTCGTTACGGGTTAAAAGATAAATAAATTATGCAAAAAAATAGGAGGTCTTTTAGTTACCTGCACCTCTGGAGGGACAATCGAAGGGGTCAATTCACTCCAGTCTTCACACTAAGGTCATCCATAATACTCCAATTAGCCAAAGTGCAACAAAGGATGTTGTCACGGTAGAGAGTAGTGGTAACATCCACTAGTAGAAAATTCAATTTTTTTGTTGATTTGTTTGCGTTGATCCGATCACTTTTTGATCAACAGATTTTTGCCAAACAATGATTGGATCAACGCAACCAAATCAACAAAAAAACTGAATTTTCTATTAGTGATCTTATATCGGTATAGCACCTCAAATAATACTAATTTTGTCACCCTACAACATGACCACCATAACACGTTCTAGGTCCAACACTCTTGAAATGTGTCTGAAAAGCGTTGCATGTCAAGCAATTACCCTTGAAATCACTATTCATCCTAAGTTGAGTTGTTTTATCATTTATTGGCTCAAAAACTATGGCATCGACTCTTGGTTTTGAAATTTGAGTTTTCCAATCATACCTACAACCACATTCATGCTACACAACGAGGTTAGGATTGGAGTGGAGATGTGAGGTCCAACTAAGGTAGGCACCCCAAACATGGCACCAGACCTTAATTTKCCATCTTTAGACTATGTACATCTCCAAAACCAATTATGTACCTATGTGTAAGAAACGCGTTTAGAAACAAACTTTGACCTTCCATAACTTTTGCACATTGTATCCTAATGGCGTGTTCATTGGACCACTAGAGCCTCCTTTCACTTGCCAACAAGACAATATGAAATTCTAAATAGCCTATTAATAGCAAATAGACCCAATACCAACTTGTGGCGCTTTGGTGTGTACCCACCTTACAATAGTGCAAGTTTTCACTATTGCCAACTTTGACACCCTCCCAAGGGTTGAAAAATTGTTTATTTACCATGAAATGTTTGTCATATGATCATCTCTATGTTAGTGAGATGTGCACCAATTTTTCTACCCTTAAGAGGGTGTCAAAGTTGGCAATAGTGAAATTGACTCTTACAATGACACGTGTTGGTAAACTTCAAATATCTTTTTGTGTGCAAATCTTTTGACCTTGAAATTTTCACAAATAATATCAACATAGAGGTGATCTTGTGACAAAAATTTCAGCCCTTGGGAAGGTTTCAAAGTTGACAGTAGTGAAATTTTTCTCTCAACTACACATGTTGGTAGATTTCAAATATCTTTTTTCATCAAAATTGTTTGGCCTTAAAAATTGGGATACATGTTAGTATCATAGAGATGATGTTGAGACAAACATTTCATGGTAAAATACCAATTTTTCAGCTCTCAGGAGTCTGTCAAAGTTGGCAACGCTGAAATTTCTTGCACTGCAAATTCAGAAACACCATTTTGATTGATACCCCACTGTACAATACAATGCACATTCTATATTGGCCCCAAAGTGCTTCACTCCTCTACGTCTTTGGTACCTACAACTCGATCTGCTTGGACAAATTCAAAAACTCAATGCAATATGAAGTAGAGTAAGGAAAGTACACCCAATTTTGACCACGTTAAAATATTCCCAAGAAAACTCTTGACTAAAATGTACCCCCTATTGAACATGGGGTCATTGATTTTGGGTAAGTCAATACATAATCAACACTCAAAAACTAATAGTTAATTCAAAAAATATCCAAAAAGAAATACAAGCTTGTAGAATATGATCAATTGTCAGTAAGAACCAACAAGAAATCAATTCAATTTAGCAACAAGAACCTTGTTCATATGCTTATTTGGACTATTTAGGTGTATTTACCTTACTTGCAAATTGATTGCCCTTTTGAAGTCCATTTGTTAGAATGTCACCCATGAATTCACACATATTTTGATATTCGTTGCCTTGATTATTTTGCATTCAAGTAGACTATAATCATATTGCAATCTTTCGGGAGTTAGTTGTACCATATAACTCATACTTCTAATTATGAACCCTCAAAGACATTGCATATGAAAGCATAACCTATACTTAATAGTAATTTTAGATTGCCCCTCACTAATGTCTTGACAGTTGACACTATATGTATATTTATTGTATCTATACAAGAATACATTACTTAAATTATACATTACTTTGTTGTAATTGGGACTCATGAACCTCCATGTGTAATGAAAATAACTGTAAAAATTATATTTGTTTCTTTTGATGGCTTATAAAGTAACTTTCTTGGGATAAGAGCATCCCACAACCACATAGAGAAATAACACTATAAAAATCTTGTGCCATAGACCTTCTTTTGACAAAAAAGGTCAATGATACAAAATGTTTAAAGTGTTGCTTGACCATGCGGTTGTGGGGATGTTCTAAAGGAACCTAATTATTCAAGCAACCTAATTTTACTAGACTAAAGAGACATTTACCATAACTTGGAAGTGAAGTGATAAGCATGCATTGGATATGGAGAGTACGGTTGTATCTCATACTTTTGGTGACTATCATTCATTTGTAGTGATTTTCATTTGACAGATAATTGAGTTTGAGTAATGTGCAAGTGCACCATAATAATTTCAATACTGTACCTTGCCAGCAAATTTGGCAATAACTAATTATGATAATTCTTGCCTAATTTTTTTAAGAAATTATCCCTCTATCTTGCCTAATATTTAGAAATTGCAATTAATTGAAGAAAAATCACAACACCCTTCTTTATGAACATGTGTTGGTCATTTATAGCAAGTTTGCCTGAATATTCTATGCATTTAATGAACAAATAACCTATCATTTTCTTTAAAACCATTAAATGACCAAATTTTCACCAATTCAAATGCCTAAAATCTGGTAAAAAAATTGCAAAAACACATTCCAAGCTTGGATTGGAAATAGCTACACTTACATGTTAGGTATGGATCCATGGTTGACAATAGGTGGTTCTACCATAGTGAGTGGAGTTGCGCATGCTGCATGTGGCATCATCAACAATGTAGAACATCCAATCACAATCTTACACATGGCTCAACATTTGGGATATATTTTGAGTTTTACCACCTAGTGTCCTTTCATTTTCATATTGAACCATTTTTTCATGGAACCAAGTTTGATTTGTTTTTTTCCTATGTTTTATTCCCAAAAAACTTTAATAGATGTTGTTGCTAAGTTTTTTCCAATGTTCTCAAATCCCAACTTGGAGTTTTTCCAATTCCACTTGCTAACAATGAACTAACCAACAATTCTCTGCAAACATTGACTTGGATGCTACTCAAGTACTCATCATAAGCAGCCTGGCAGAAGCTTTCAAGCTTTTATTGCCCAAAAGACCGTAATCATGAAGGTTATTTGCTTGCAATTGCGCAACATAGCCTCCAATACCTATAATTGTTGTGCCTAAACAATTTACCATTGACGAGATTCTTTAGTCCCAAGGACGGACATTGTGTGTCTAAACTTCATGTCTTATTAGTGCAGACATTATCACTAGCTTTTGATGTTCCTATTGAATACTCTTGCATTTGTTGAAGTATGGACAACTAATGAGGTGGAGGGAGTTTTGAAAATAATCATATTGACAAGGAGAGCGAAGCACGACAAGGAATGCCTGTTTTAGAATTTTCAACAACTAAGAGATTGCTCGACAAAAATGCCCGTCTAGAAATGGATGAAATATGTGATTGATGAATGAAAAATTCATAATCATTGATTATGCGGATATCACCCGCTAAGAGGCAATTAAATATGAAAAAGACAAATGAAAAATCAATCATTCATAAAAAAAAACATGAAGGCTTTTAAGAGATTGTAGGCTCTTAAGAAGATTGTAGGAAGTCAACAATGAGAGCATCTCCACCAGGGCTCGCCATATTGTCCTTTCAATTGTTTTGGTGTGTCTAGGGTTCTTCATGAGTCCCACTAGTTGTCAAATTTCAACTTTTTTGCATCCGACTTCTTTAAAAATTGCTTGTTGCACTCCAACCTACAAGACCTTCTCATGTTTGAAGTGTGCTTCATCTAAGTAAAAACATGGTTTCAATGTCAATTACAACAACCAATTTCAAACCAACCTATCAAAATGGGGTTAACATGAGTATTTTGGGCAATTGTGACTTGGTAATGCATTGGTATCTAAGCTCTTGCACTCGAATTTGTAATATAGCAATCTTGCAGTTGGGGCCAGGGAACATGGGATGGCCTTTCTCTCCGCTTACACACTGCATCCACGATGTGTCGTGTCCACTCTGATGCAAACACTACAAGAGAAAGGGGTGTTTTAAGTGTAGTCCTAGTAGTATAGTCTTTTAAGTAAGGTTTTTAGTAAAATTTTACTAAAAAGACTGTCTTTCCAGTAAAATTTTACTAAAAACCTTATTTAAAGGTCATTACTTAAAGGACTATACTACTAGGACTACACTTAAAACACCCCTTTCTCTTGTAGTGAAACTACACTAATAATGGTATTTAGTGTTATGTTACTAATAGTATTACCTAAAATTATACCATACCCGCCTTAAATTTCAAGTGGTTTGCATTTAGAGTTATTTTCACCATCCCTTGTCATAATATTTAATTCATATATTTAGCTCTATATTTTTTTCATTGCAGTTTGATGAAACCTATCTAACACTAAATGTAATCTTGTGAAAATTTGACATCCCAAAAATTGACAATAATTGACAAATAGTGTCTATGTTGACATTTAATGTTGGTAACATTAGAAAAATTATTGACATTTAGTGTTTTGCTTTGTAATTAGTGTTGCAAACACTAAATACTATTATTAGTGTAGTGGAGATTGGAGATGCTTTCGAAATTGACACTGAAATCTTTCATCAAATATTCCACCTCACCTATTTTGTGCCGCATTTGAACAAATTATCATTCAAAATCCAAACTTCAGAGCATCGCCACTAGTTGCCCTCTAAAGGTCCACTGTACCAAGAAATGACGAGGGTTTTCGAATCCCATGACATGAGTTTGTGCCGTGACCACACAATGATCCCCACCAACAACCCTATAAAATTGGATTGAGCATAAGTTTGGAACGGCCACCAAGATGCCAAGTCACAAAGAGACGCCAAGTCACAATGGTGAGATGGTGCTCTCTCATGTGTTTTGAATCAATTTTGGGCCCACATGAACACATTACCAAGGAATACTCATTGGGTTGAAATGCTGACATAAGGCAGTTTGGTCTTAAAACACCCCATCTTGTCACACAAGCAACATCTTGTCCTTGATTGCTCTGGTCAACATGGGCACATAGTCATAAGCATTTTTTGAATTTTGCCTGTAAGGTAGGAGGTCCATAAAGCGCCCATCTAAGGGCTGAAGCTGAATTTTGGCAAGGTGAATTGCTTGAAATAATTTTCAGTAAATTTTCCTTGAAAGACAAGTGGATTTGGCATCTAACCCAAGTTGTTTCATATTTTTTGGAGCTTTGTAGAATTAGTTATGAATTTTTGAAGCTGCAGAAAAGTGCCTTTCAATAGGCTCTAAAACCAACCACCTCTTCAAATGTAGATAGCTTGAACATTGGAGAGTGCAAAATGTACCTCTAGAGCCTAATTGGTTTTAGAACCTGCTCCATTTGAGGACCTCCTACCTTAGTACCAAAAATTCATGGATGAAATTGTGCACCGTCCTTACCTTCTCAAGCATTCCTTGCCAATATTGAAGAGAAATTGTTGGTTAAGGTAAGGTAAGACAACCCATTGTGGTCAGAATTTGGAGTTTGGCCTCAAGGTACTGTTGAAATTTTTCAATTTTTTCGCTACTTAAAGACAAGTGTGAAAAACAGCAAGTGCAATTGAAAATATATTTTTTTGATAAAGCATGAATTTGCTAGGAATTTTTAAAGTGTTCACTTTTTCATGGCCCATCAGGGTCTGTAAGCCACCCCATAGCCAACAAAATCTGAATCCATGATGGTCATCTCACTATCTAATGCAATCACAATATTTTCTAACATGGAATGCCTAAAAAATCAATCCTTGTAATGAATTTTACACTGAAAAGTTTGGAAGTGCCTTATGTGGTCACTAATCACTCCATCACTACCAAGTAAGACATTGATTGTGGCCCAAATCTCACAAAACTAAAAAAAAAAAATGGGGCCACTTCATAGGTGACCACTATGGAAGAAATAACAGCAATGGGTTGTCTTACCTTAGAACCACCCATAACCGACTGCATAAGGAATTTTGAACAAATTTGGAGCAATGCTATGTAAATATTTTTAGAGGTGTGTTGATAAAAATGATTGGTATTGCAAAAACTTTGGTAATTTTATTGCATGAATTGAAATTACTATGAATTGTCAAAGGTAAAAGTGCACCGGACCCATTACCAATCTCTAAACTCTTCCAATTCCAATCACTCACAAAACTACTTTTCCACTCACTACTTCCTAATTTCTTGCACACTAAGTTGAGACATGTTTCATGAACTTTTAGTGCCAACTTTGAAAAGAAAAAAAGAAAACATTCTAGCCTTGATTAGAGATACGTTAGTCTATAGGTTGGTTATTGGACTCTGATCGGGAATGGATGGTTCTACCATAGTTCAATGTTGAGGTAAACTACCCCATTACGGTAAAAATGAGAGCAAGCCCACTGTGGGCAACATTGTAGTGGCAGTGTACATTCAAGTTCTGAAATCTATACTGACATTACAATTTTGTCCACAATGGGTTTGCTTCCATTGGCAAAAAAAAGAGTGGATATGTAGTCACCCCTTTTTATGAAATGGTTAGGTTTTAGTTGCTTGCCATTTCAAATCTCGAGGCTAATATCCAAGTTGTTGGAGGTGGGTATGTTTGTGGACAAAGCAGATATTGCTTTTGGATTGGTTGTGGTGGCCAACCCTTGTACTATTGTCCACGTGTGCCGGATGAAATTAATTTTGGAGTCTAATTTCAAAAGCAACATGTCTTTAAACGAGGAAGATTGTAGCTTTTGCAAATTTGAAGTTGAAGGAAAACGGTTAATGAGAATTTGATACTAGATCAAAGAGATAAACCGGGAGATTTTGGTAATGAGAGGATGCAATCGGTGCCCTTGGAATCCCCAAGCTCCTTCTACAAAGAGGAGAAAATTTATTGGGAGAACTCTTGAAACTTCCAAAATGATAGTCCTTGCAAGATGTGCATTGATACAATATACAACTTATGCAAAATATACTAGGACTTCTAATAATCTTCACCTTCTAAACTAATAAAATTCTCTACAATAATGTGTCAAATTGGTAGTGGCTTAGTGACCTCTATAGTTTTAGATTTTTACCTTGCTTTTGAAGTACTTGTCCAATGTCTAATTTTGAATTTTTTTTTACACCTTCTCCAAGTTATTATGAATGCACTTCAATGGAGACAATTTTCAAGTTCTCATCATTTATCGTTCAAAAGACTTAGTTAGTTATATACTTATTGTCCAATATACCGGGGTCGCATTGCAAATGCCCTAAGAGCATCTGCAATGCAATCCTAATATAATGAACGGTAACAGTATAACTAACTAAGTCTTTTGAACAATAAATGAGGAGAACTTGAAAATTGTCTCATTGGAAGTGCATCCAAAATAACTTGGAGAGAGTATGAAAAAAAAATTCAAAATTAGACATTGAACAAGTACTTCAAAAGCAAGGTAAAAATCTGAAAATATAGAGGTCTTAGCAAATCATGGTTACCAAAGCAAAATGTAGCCATTGACCCTCTAAATGTGGCCAAATGTGAAGGGTCAATGGCTAAATCTTGCTTTGGTAACCGTGATTTGCTAAAAACTCTATAATTTTAGATTTTTACCTTGCTTTTGAAGTACTTGTTCAATGTCTAATTTTGAATATTTTTATACCTTTTTCAAGTTATTTTGGATGCACTTCCAATGAGACAATTTTCAAGTTCTCATCATTTACTATTCAAAAGTTAGTTATATCGTTACTGTCCATTATACTGGGGGGCATTGCAAATGCCCTAAGAGCAGCTCCAATGCTACACGGAAACCCACACGAGTACTGCATAATAACGTGGATACCAAGAAAACACGCCCCAATGCAACCTGGCATTGGTCACTCTTTATTTCGGGGCCCGTCACTTTCCATCCCCGGCTCGGCATTTTGTGGCAATATCAAGAGCCCGGGAGGTGGCACACAATAGCGAAAGTCAACAATGTCATACCTTTTCAACCTTGTTTTCCGTGCTAATAAATTCAAGCTCTCCCTCTTTGCATGAAAGGTCTATATTTAATGTAGAATCTTTCTTTTCTTTCTTTTTATAATRAGGTAAAGGTTCACTTGCGGTATGGATTGCCGGGTTTGCATTGGGGCAATTTTTTTTTTTAAAGTTGCCGGAACGGAATAAGGTTCGCCTATCTCCACTTCCACTTCAAAATCTCGATGCTGTGCTTGTAACAGTGTATGGATTGGGCTTGCTCTAAGTTACCACTTACCAGTTACCACACATCCTCATTTTGTGTATATGCAAGAGCCACCAGCCCACCATGCCAAATTGCCAATGCAAGATATTGCCTGGAGCACAGTTAATTCTAGTCCTTCATTGTACTGTACTAACAATCAACCAAGAACCTGATTTACAAGATATGCAATCAATAAGATTAAATTGCACAAACCTCAAGTAAAGGTGCTAAAATTTGAAACTTGAATTAAGCTTAACTTGGTGGATTTTAAGATCTTTTTCCCCAGTAATGCTGACGTTTTTTAAGACAAAAATTAGGTGTTTTATAAGTTATGATGCCTTTTACTATTTTGAAGCTTGCATTGAAAGAAGATAATTAAGGTAGAAGGCTCGAGAACAGTTCGGGCATTAAGAACCGCCCACCCCATAAATGTACACGGTTTGTACATGCTGTTTTTTCATAGCCTTTACTGATGTACTAAAAGTGTACATTTCAGGGGTGGGCAGTTTTGGAGCCCTATGTTAGTTCAACTTCAAAATTTCATAACTTATTCAAAAATGATTCAAAAAATATGAAACGACTTGGGTTAGATGCCAACTCCTCTTCTCTTCGAAGGAAAATTCATTGAAAAATATTTTGAGAAGTTTCACCTGCCTAAAATTCAGTTCCAATGCTTAGATGGTTGGTTTATGGACCTTCTACCTTATATTCAACATGACATGTTCAAATTATGTATGTAACTTAGTCAAATTTGACAAAATATTTTGTTCACCTTTGTCAATTCAATTTACGAGTGTTGATTTTCAAAATTCAACAAAAATATAATTTCAATTTTGAACTTAAATGTCAACATGAGGGGCTAAATTTAGGAGATCATCATCCAATAGAACTTACATAGCATGGTATGAACAATTCATTATTATTTTCCTATCCGGATAATCACAAATTTTAACACTGGGAAAAACCTGGGCCCATGTTTCATTCTTACTGTAAAAAATAGCAACTTGCAAATTTATTGACCATTTCATCTACCTTTCTCCATTATTTTAGCGGAGAAGTGGACAACGCCAAAATTGCTATAGATTTTTGTAGAAATTTGTCAAGGAAAAAAACACTTGATACAAAGAGATTACTCTCCTCCCAGTTGGGATTACTAAGATGTCCGGCATATGCAATTATGGCTTGGAGTCCTCATCTCTAAAATAAATTCTTTGATGAATGAAGTTAGTAGTAATTTGTCCCTATTTTGTGGTTTGTTTTAATTTTTCTCCCTTCTCCAACCATTTTGTTTTTTTAATTCCAAACGGAGATTTGAATATTCCATTTTCTTGCCACCATTCATTCTTGTGGCTCAAATTCACATCAAGAGTAAATAACAAGAAAAGACCAAAATACATACCACAAGGGTGACCCATGATTTAGCAACTCAATCTTCTTTAAAATAGTAAACAATACCCATAATGAAGGAATTTGCAAGCCTATTTACTAGAAATATATTCAAGCAACTTTCAGTAAAGAAATTCAAAGAAAAAACTTGTTTTATTTTGTTTTGCCATTCTACTATCTCATGCGGAGTCATCCATTGAACACCCAATGTTCGTGACATCTTTCTAGGGTTCATTTTTTAACAACAAGACCTATCACCAAAGTACTTTGCTAATCCTTAAACATCGAGGTGAACATTTTGTGTTTGATGGATGATAAAGAGTCTTTCTATGTGGGATAGAAGTGTAACTATTCATCCTCAAAAATTTGTGTGAAAAGGGAGATCTTCTACAGTGCTTTGACTTCCAATGAGTGTTTTTGAATTTTTTTAACCAATTACTCCTATGGTATTAAATTGGATGATTTCCATAGTCACCAATCCGTCTTTTAACCCGTAAAGTCCAAGGCCTTTTCTCTCAAAAACCATTCAAAACTACCATTTCTATTGGCAAGGTGAAAATTGCATTCAAAAAGGAACTCTATAGGTTATTTTTTCAAAAAGATGCTTAGATTGTGTGAAAAACAAGATTGTCCATAATTTTCTCATTATTAGGCCAAATAGAATGAATCAAAGCTTCAGATGTATACAAAAATATAATCTTTGAGAAAAAAAATGAAAATAAAAGAAATCCATATTTTTGTGATTTTTTTGTTCTACCCGACAAATTGAAATTTGTACATAGTATGGCATAACTTTTGACCCCGAGCACCGATTGAAACAAAAATTATATTTTCAGAAAGCTACTGTGATTTTCTATCATCAAAAAAAGTTTCAAAAAATCATGTTAAAAATTGAGATCACACGAGCTTGCCCAAAATCCCAAGTGTTCCCTCGGGGGATACTTGGGACTTTAGGGGTTGAGGGCTAAAAATGATTTTGTTCTATAAACCAATAAGCATTTTTTTCATTTGGACAACAGTCTTTGAAGATCAACCACTTGTTGGCCTCAATGCTTCGTCGGGCTCAATTTAAATTTAAAATATAGTAGGTGTAGGTCAATTTCAAAAATAACTCAGGAAAATTTGGAAAATGTTGAAACAAAAAAATTATTTACAACTATTTCTAAAATCTAAAAAAAAACATTCTTGAGAAAAATTAGAAAAAGGAACACACTTACTCATGAATAGAAAGAATCAATTCAAAGTTAGGAGAAAGTACCGAAAAAAAATACCTATATGCTTGCTTAATTGTTAAAGTGAGAAAAATAAACTCTTTTGGTATGAACTTGCTGAAACAAACCTATACCTATGGTACACACATTTTAACCCTTAAAGGATGGATCTATCACCACGGGGAAAGGCAGGGTGCAATATGTAGTGCTTGACTGAGTGAAAAAGCATTGTTCACGCACATGTTTAGCTTTGGAAAAATTGTACAAACCAATACCTGGTGCTACCCATACAAAAATCGCGAGAAGGGAAGCATGGCACAAAACACTTTCATGTGGAAATGTTTACTATCTTCATAGAATTAGGACTACCGAAAAATATGGAAGCAATTAAAGAAACTAAATTTGACTTTCTATGATGATTGACATATGTGTGGTCACTTTCACAAAAGAACGGATGAAAATAAGTGAGTGTCCACTCAGTAGATGATTTTTTGTCCTCCAAAGGATAGAAAACGTTTGCGCCGTCCTTCAATGGTTAACCCTTAAACAACGCCGCGGACATTTATTGTCCTTTTGATGACAAAAAAACTCATCTGGTGAACGGACACTCACTAATTTTCATCCATTCCTTTTTTGAAAGTGACCACACATGTGTCAATCATCATGGGAAGTCAAATTTAGAGTTTTTAATTGCTTCCATTTTTTTAGGTAGTCCTAATTCTACGAAGATAGCAAAGATTTTCACATGAAAGTGTTTTGTGCCACGTTGTTCTTCTTGCAATTTTTGAATGGGTAGCATCCAATATTGGTTTGTACAATTTATCCAAAGCTAAACATGTGTGTGAACAATGTTTTTCCCCTCGGTCAAGCAATACATATTGCACCCCGCCGTGATAGGTCAGTTCTTTAAGAGTTAAGAAGAAGAAAACACAAAATGGGTTAATTTCTTTTTGAGTTCAACAAACAAAACAAGGGGTGACTTTTAGGATACCTTCATTAGATTCGCTGCTTCAACGAAACATCCTGATCAACTTCTCAGTCCCGGCGGTCCACATCCATTTTCAGAGTCTCCTACTTATACGGAACTTATCCCCAAAGAAGCATGTCTAGAGCTCTTTCGCATGAAGAAATCGTGGCATCAGATTTTAATTACTGGAGGAAGAAGCCTATTGTACTGTACAGTAAGGGCAAAATATACACTTCAGTCATTCAAAAAAATTCTCCCAAACCCTTAGCACAAAAACCTTATCATATTTAGCTTTTAAAAGTCACCCTACCCACATGAAACTTAATAGGAATTTGAAACCCAAATTTCAATTACAAAAAGTAAAACTTCATTTTTGGTGAATTTTACTGTTTAATATTCATGGTTTTATATGGTAATTCATTGAAAAATATACATAGTTGATGTATTTTTTAAATTTGACTGCAGAGATACATACATGTGCACATTTTTCTTTGAACATGTATCTCCAAAAAAGTTTCACAATTTCCTCTAGAGATTTCTATGTTTGTTGGCGTGTCAATCTCCTAATTTTGAAAAATTAGATTTTTCCATTTGCCCTTCACATTGTCACTAATTTCCCCAAATTAGGGCATTATTATGCCAATGCTGAAATCTTTATAGAGGAAATTGTGAAACTTTTTTGAAGATGCTTGTTAAAGAAAATATGTGCATATAGATGTTTCCTACATACCTTTGCAATTAAATTAAAAAATAAATCATTACCAATGTTTTTCAATCAATCATCATGTAAAACCATCAATATTAAACAAAATAATTCACCAAAATGGAATTTTGCTTTTCAAACCCAAATTTAGTATTCTTCATTAGAATTGTGTTAGAATTGAAAATTAATTACTTGAGATGAAAAAGCCAATTACATTTCTATATTATTCAAAATTCTTTGAATGGTAGWATAAGAGATTCCATAATGTTTCTTCCCAATATTGTACATTTCAAATTTTAGAAAGAATCTCTGTTTGGTTCATTGTCATTGTTAGCAAGTGAAATTAGCGAACCACCCTAGTGGAGAAATCTACAAAAATTCTATTCACAATAATAAAATAATAAATAGAGAGAAACCCAGACTCTGTGTTGAAAAATCAAGTTTAACCCCTAAAGGGCCAAACTGCATTTTTTGGCAACATAGCAATTTTGGGCAGCTCACTACGAATGGAGTTTCTATTATTTTTCTTTGAAATTTTTACACAACATGTATCCAAGGAGTAGCTTTAAGGCCCAACAATTTTCATAACATTTGACTACATTGTTAAAAAGTTATTGCATGATATGTGATTTTCAGTGGTCGGCGAGCAGCCCGGGCACCCCAAAAACTTCTTCAAAAATTACTTTTTGAAAAAATAAAAATTTGAAATTGGTTCTTTAAAATTATATTTAAGTGGAAAGCTTTGAAACATTCCATTTGGATTGGTGAGCTAAAAGTTATGAGGAGTTTTAGTGTGTGGGTAAGTATGGAGTCTCTAAAAATCATACCTACCCACAAACTAAAACTCCTCATAACTTTTAGCTCACCAATCCAAATGGAATGTTTCAAAGCTTTCCACTTAAATATAATTGTAAAGAACCAATTTCAAATTTTTATTTTTTCAAAAAGTAATTTTTGAAGAAATTTTTGGGATGCCCAGGCTGCCCGCCGACCATTGAAAATCACATATCATGCAATAACTTTTTAATAATGTAGTCAAATGTTATGAAAATTGTTGGGCCTTAAAGCTACTCCTTGGATACATGTTGTGTAAAAATTTCAAAGAAAAATAATAGAAACTCCATTCGTAGTGAGCTGCCCAAAATTGCTATGTTGCCAAAAAACACAGTTTGGTCTTTTAGGGGTTAATACTGGAATCGAAGAAAAATAACTGGCAAAACTCTAAATTTACCCCGAATCGGTTGCTACAACAAAACCTCTGTAAACAAACAGATCTAGGACCATATGACAATTTTTCTTTGTCTATAGAGGATCATTTTTAGTCATATTTTTAGTAATGGGGACAAGTCCAGGACCATCTCACAAGGGTACAGCAAGGTAGACTGCTCTTATAGCAACCATTCAAGAGCTGATTGCGTATTCAAGGAAGCTAAACTCCTTGAAACAATTTTCAGTAAATTATCATAGGAAGAAAAAAGGAATTGGCATCTAACCCAAGACGTTCCATATTTTTTGGACTTCAAGGAATTAATTACAAATTTTTGAAGTTGCAACACAGTGAGCACTAAAAGCGACCACCTCCTAAAATGTACATTGCTAGTACATTGAAGAAAGGAAAATGTACCTCTGTATCATGATTGCTTTTAGAGCATGGGCACTATAAGAGCAGACTACCTTACAGAGGTTGTTGGCTTACAGAGTGCCAATTTAGGGCTAGGGTGAACTGTCCTCTTACTCGTCCACTCAGTAAATTCCTTAATTTTTAAAATTTTCCACGCATGATAGAATTTGCAAATTCTGAATTCATATTTGCAATCAGAGGCCCCAAATTAGTCACTTGGGGTTTACAAGGTAAATTAATTGGGCCCTCAATAGGTTGCTTTTTATTTTACTTGCACCCTAGTCCACGGCTAGGGTGAATTGACCCCCTCATTGCCCCTGTCACAAGGTAAACGTAAAAATTGCCCCCTATTTGTGCCGCATCATTTTTGTATTTCTTCACCTCCACTAGTTAATTTGGGGCCTCTGATTGCAAATATGAATTGAGAATTTGCAAATTTCGTCATACGTGTCAGGTAAAAAAATTGCAGTGTTTTCCCTAGGGGTAAGAAGAGGGGCAATGAGGGGGTCAGTTCACCCTGGCCGCCAGTCCACCCCGCCCGGCCCAATCTTTAGCAAGGTTCTAAGTTTACTATAGAAGTATTCAGAGATTCAGTACCGTAGTACCAGTACGACCATAGTGTTGTAATATCCGACAGTTTTCTAAGCTACAGGACTGTTCCTGTCCCAGGCTATGATCCCACTCCTACGCGCACAGAACCTGAATCTCGCGCTCTCCGTCTCTCATGGTCTCACCGAAAGTCTGTCCATTGTTTATTAAGGCTAAATTAGGTTCGCCTGTCTTGCTGCAAATTCGTGATAGGATGTTGAGGAAATGCGATTACTTAGCCACATCCGAGAGCAATTTCGTTGAGAATCTGCTGGAAAACGTCAGAGTTTGTGTTGTGGATGACAAATCACCGTGCAAAATGTGCAAAAGAATTGAGARCCTCAGATCAACCTCMATCTGGGAGCCACTCCAYGCCACTCTRCGAGACGGATGTGRAAAWTTGTGAAATGCTTATGAAAAGTRTAGTACAGAAAGACGCAGAAGAGTCCTTCCATCTAGAAGCTCACCGCCAAAGACTTCAAGAGTTAATTACAAKTCCTCRTCTMTGTCTGACGTCGWCTTGCACGAGTCTTATTCATGTCGGAAACSAAGTGGCGTGTATACTCTTGGAAACGAACCAGAGAGTATATATGCAAGGCTCAACATTCAYGTTGGGGAGACGTCACTGGCTTTTCGTACTGTTGTAGGGAATTGAAAGGTGTTTGCTCGCATATGTACTGGAGAGGATCGAATACCTGATCTTTTGACACCAAGAGGCAGTGCTTGCTTGCATGCATGCTGGGGAGATTGGTGCAACTGTGGTATTCGCAAAGCGGGGCAATTGGAAACAGAGAGTTTGGATGCTATGGCGGCGCAAGGGCTTCAATCTCGAGCAATCGTGATTTGACTCCCGGGATGTTTTCGACTATTTTTTCTGTGGTCTTGCTTAGTAGTAAGACCTTGATCGAGGAGGGGCTTCGACAGTACTGTAGCTGTGAATTGTCCCCGGTCGCGGAGAGGCCGTCAATAACGGTTACTCTTTGCGGAGATGGCAGCTGTAGGAAGCGAAGTCTCCTTTGATATATGYGGTACTTATTTTTTCTTATTTGCTTTTCGTTTGTGAAGGTTTTGCTTTGAGGGTGTTTGTGTAGCTCATGTTCCTCTTTTAGGGTACAGTGCGCGATAATCATCACTATTTTGCATCTATACATCAAGTAGCGCTYWTGATCACTTTTAAAATCCTAATCGTACATWGAGCAATCGCSTTCGACTGCAGCATGCATTTGTAACACAATGGAASGGATTCGAAAATTGTTTTTTTTGAAGGGTGTTGCTGGAAATGATTCACCATTGCGGCAATTGAAAGAGCAAGCATCGTGTCCTTGATTGAATTGGAGCCGCAGGAGGGTTCGGTGATGGTGAATCACGGGTCATAATTCGRCTGGGAGGTGACTTCTAGCAATTTTCTCCGCGTCTTACAAGCCTAAGCCAGAAACAGAGTCACCGTCAGCAATGTTTAGGTCACGAGATGCACAACCCAAGTCATTGCAGCAATCACGAAACACTCACTCGTGACTACTAAACATTTGAGGGCAGATGAAGAATGGAAGGGCATTCACATGGTCGTGGTTTCCGACACTTCGCAAGCTTTTCTCCACCAAACAGCTGCAACGAAAATCTTCCAGGAAACATGGTGACGACATTGAGAGCCAACAGAAACGGGAGAAGGGGAAGGCGAAGGGTTTATGTTACAATCCCGTGGCGACGGTGCTGGTCCTGACAGTGGCATGGGTTTGCTTATACTGGAAGTCCCTTGTCGGAGGCGACTTGCGCACCGTGGTGCACAGTCTGGGTCTAATTGCTGTCTCCTTCTTCTCAGCAATGACGTGTTTCCTCGCCGCAGTTTACATCACCGTGTTCGATCCCACCATCTCTGGTCGAACACGCACCTTTCTCGTTGGCGCCATCCTCACTTCCCTTAATCTCTTGTTTTTACTCGACCATGGCGGCAGCCTCAAGCGCCACGGCGCGTACAACATGCTCATGTTCACCGTCTTCGTCATCCCGGCGTTGCTCATCTCTGCACTGGAATACGGGCTATGGCGCGTCGCGGGAACCCGCCTCCTTGTCGCGATTCACATTCCTTTAGTGATCTTCGCGGTTGTGAGAACGACGGGAGCTCTTTGGGAGGGAAGCGCAGTTTGGGACCAGGGATTCCGAGGCGAGCGCATGCTGCCTTTGAATACTTGCATGCCGGTGGAACGCGGCTTGCCGTGGGTGGATGTTTTTCCCGAAGGTAGCCAGAATTTCGGAGCGAGCACGTTCAGTTGCGGTGATTTGGAGAAGGAAGCGAACAATGTTGGATTCTCTGTGAATTTTAGTGTTGGTGGCGAACTCACTGTGAGCTGCGATGCGGGCGTGGGGATGACTTACACCCCGCTTCCTTCTACTGTGGACTGGCCCAAGGGGGAAAAGCTCATCGAGGAAACTTATGAAGGCGCCCTCGCCCGACCTTTCAATAAAAACGTCATGGACAAGGTATTTGAAATCGTGACGATGCACCATATTGTCATATTAATGCGCTTGAACAGTAGCAACATTGTCACAAAATGAATCTAAATTCTTTTTGAGTTGCATCATCTTCCTTGGAAATAGAGGAGAGGATACTCACTATGCATGCTCTATACATGCTCTGTACTGTACTGTACAGTAAATCTCAGATGTCTGTGTCTTGTTTAAATCGCCAATTTAGTTAAATTTTATTACCAGTCAACTTGGCATGATATGAATTTCTTTACCAGTCCCAGTCCTAGTTTTCAGAACTTCGTGTAGATTTGGGTCACAATTTTGGGGCCGAATTGAAATCGTGCCCATCTAACGAAATTGAGGAGTTCGAATTATGAATGTGTGAATTTATGAACGCGTGTATCGCTTCACTAAAACATACATATCTTATGGCTATGACTCTTGGGTATAAATGCGCGCTGATGGTAGATTCAAGTCTAATCCATTTACAAATGCTCTTGTTAAATCAAGGTGCGAGAAGCTGGTGAGACTGCGTATGAAGTTCAATCGGCGGTCATCCTCCCGGACAGGACTGAGGCGGTCATCGTCCGATGCGGGGACATGGAGAAGCTGGTGACGCGCGTGATTCCTAGACGTGAAATTCTTCAGCGCGTTTCGGACAATCAGTCGCAGAAGCTGAACGTAGTGTTTCTCTTTCTGGACGCCACGAGCCGGCGCGGCTTCCACCGCCGGCTCCGCAAAACAGTCGCCGCTCTCGAAGCCGCCGACGCGCGCGGCGTCACGCGCCTCTACCAGTTCTTCCGCTACAACGTGCTGGCGTTTTGCACGGAACCGAACGCACGGGCCATGTTCCAAGGCACCATCCAGGCAAAGGAGCACATCGTCCCTTCCGTGTGGGAGGATTACCGACACTCGGGGTACGCGACGCTCTTCACGGCGGGCACATGCCAGGACTTAGCGGCGGCTTACATGAACCGCCAGTCGGGACACAAGTCCTCCAGCTTCGACCACGAGCTTCTGGCGCCCTTCTGCCACTCAGATTTCTTCGCAGAGGATGCCAATCCGTTCGGGAACTTCAAGGGTCCGTACTCGATCACCGCGCGCTGCTTGAAAGGCGAGCAAGTGCACGAGCATGAGCTTCGGTACCTGGAAACCTTCAAAACCGCCTACCCAGATACTCCCCGATTCTCGGTAGCCTGGTTTCTGGAAGGCCACGAAGGGACCACCGAAGTGCTGCGCAACTTGGACGACGGGCTGGCTGCTTTCATCGCTAACTTCTCCGAGTGGAACAACACGGCGGTGATCATTGCGGCTGATCACGGCCTTCACATGGGTCTGAACTTTGGCATCGCGCAGAACGGCGCCGTGGAGCACAAGAACCCGTTTTGGGCCATGATGCTTCCGCCGTGGTTCACCGATCTGCACCGCAGGCATGAAACTTTGACAGTAAACCAGCAGCGGATGGTGACAGGGTTGGACATCTACAAAACGTTGCAGGCAGTGAGGATGGCGGGGTTGAGCGAGGAGGAGAGACGCAAGTGGGTGGATCCAGCTGCGCACCATCGCTTGCTGCAGTTCAGCTTGGATTTGTTGCATCAGGAGGTACCCCCGACGAGGAGCTGCGAGGATGCCCAYATAAAGAAGGAATGGTGCCAATGCTTGTGACATTGATACAGTACACATCCATTTTGTTATATTGGCGTGATGCCGAGCGCCAGCATTGTATCAATTCTGCAATGCAAGGATGGTAAAGCACAAAGCTCAATAAAWTCTACAGATTTAATGTTACAGATTTCGTTTCCAAAACGTCTGGAACAGTCTGTGCCATCGTCGGGAATTTCAAAAATTTAACGAAAGAATTGACGTGAGAGTTATGAGTGTTTAGATTCAAGTCCTTCTCAATTGCGAAGCATCTTCATTGTTGCAGAATTACTGGACCGCAAGGCGCTTTCAGAGCATGCTTACTTACTCCTACCTTTCTAGATTCTACTAAGTCCCATAAGGTGTGAAAGAATGGAAGTCAACAATTAAGTTGTGCATGTTGAAAACAAGCAGTGAAATTGCAATTTTTTTGCCCTTTTTGGAACTTCTTGCTCCAGTGGTATTGATTTTTATCATTCTATAAGCAATGTTGGTGGAGTGACGTCCATTGACATCCTTTCTATTCAATTCCAACAATGTCTTGTGATTTAACTCCAAAAAATTCTCAACAAGAGATTTATTAGTAGCAGTAGTTTTGTATAATTGTGGGTTGAACTCTTTGCCTTTGGTTGGCTAGAGGGTTGGAGASGGTTGCATTTTGTTTGCAATGATCAAATTGCTATTTAGTCTTTGGAGTGTAGAACTATCGATTCTTTTGCTTCAAGGAACTCAAACTAGCTTTAGTTGTTGTCCATCAAGTTGTGAAGATCCAATTTTGAATTTAATTTGGGACAAGTATGACTAAGAACCCCGGATTTATTTTGGGACGGAGGGAGTACAATAAAGTTGTTGCTATTTGTTGGAGCCGGCAATAGCACAAGATTGCTTCAAACAGTGAGCTTTTATGAAGGTTGAATGACCTAAAATCAACTCCAATCCAATACTAACTTATACTCACTTACACGTTGGGCTCAATTGCTCTATGTTGCATCTTCACGTAGTGAAAATTGTGAAATGCTTTTATGTGGAATTGGGGCTAAAAAGGTTGAAATTGGGTTGAAAAGTCACGATTCTATTACTTCAATGAACAAGAACAATCCCCTTTGGAACAAGTTATTTCAAAGGAAAATTAAACTCAATGAACCCAATTGGTCTAAATGTGTGCAATGATTATGAGGATGACAACAGGTTATCCTACCTTAGTCTCTATATCACTCATGAATCATTGATTCTTCCTATAAATAGATTAGAAACTAAAAATGGAACTCTTTATAGTAGGGCTATGAACCTAACCTTCTTTGGTAGTAAGCCACTACATATTTTTATATTTGAGAAAACAAATAAATCATTTAACTGTAGATGATAAATTTGGAAAAATTTGAATTTGTCATTGGATCAAAATCTTGAATTAGATAGAAGAAGTTACAAAAGTCAGAAATCATCAATTCTAGAAGGGGGGCAAATTATTTCATCTATCTTCAAGCGAGGAAAATAAATATAACCTTTTAATAAAAGGCTCATAACACTACTCTCCACACATTTTTTGTAAGTGTTTTTGAGATTGGCTTTACTTCAAGAATCTTCTATTTAGTGTGTGTGACATTGATTTACCAAAGTCACACTACTTTCAATATATTTAAATTAGTATGAGTTGAAATATGATTGGACTATTCTCATGCATTTCCACCAAAATAACTAGGATTTAGATTCTCTTCCTACAACTAGTGACAACCGATTGATGATTTGGGGATTTTAAAATGTTGAAGCTTCAAAAATCTTGGATTCTTAAGAATTAAAAAGATGGAAAGTAAAAATATTGTAACTTGTAATTTGATAAATGAAAATTTATAAATTTGTTGCCTACCTATTTGAGAATTTTTTGAATTTATACATTTACCATTTTATTTTATTTTTATTAGTCCAATTGGAATACACAACAATAAGGTGGTGATTTTGGAACAAAAAAAGAAGTAATGAGGATTTAGTTGAAAACTAGCCATGAAATGATTATTTTTTACATGAAATATTCTTTAATCCTTATATTCTCAAGGCCTTTTTTTCATTTAAAAACACTCAAAACTGCCATTTCTATTCCAAAGCGCAAAAAAGTTAAGAAATTGTTCTTTTCATATCTAGCTATGGGATCTAGCACTAGACTATTATAAAAATGTGTGGAAGAAATTTTGGAAACTTTGACATTGTAGATTGAAAAATATTTGCATTTATAGTGAAGGTAACAATTTTTTTTTGCACCTTGCTTGTCTAGATTTTTTGGCTTTGAACTTTCTTAATTAAAATATTTTGCATCGATGATTTTGAATTTATAATTGTTTATGTTGAAAAATTGAATTGAGAGACTAGGAAAAAAAAGTACAAAATGCATTTGGTTTTCATTCTTAAGGAAATCATGAAGTAGAAGTAAGTATGAGATAGAAGAAAAAAACAAATTGTCAATAGTTCTAAGCTGGAGTTGAAATACACTAATTTCAATGGTGAGATTGTTCTAGCAAGCAAACTCAAATACGTGGAACTATTTTTTTAAGAAAAATTGTGAATTTTGATTTCAAAAATGAAATCTATAAGTAATTTTTCCGGATGATGCAATGATTGTTTGTAAAACAAAAAGTTCCATATTTTTCACATCACTAATCCAAATAAAATAAATCAAACCTTCTAATGTAGACAAAATACAAACTTTGTAAAAAAAATCAAATTTAAAAATTCAATTTTTTGTGAATTTTATGTATTATTTGATTAATTGTTTTTTGGACTTAGGGTGGTATAACAATTCCAAACAAGCAAAAATTAAAATTAAAAATATATTCCTAGAAAGTTAATGTGATTTCCTGTCTTCAATATTTTTTCATAAAATCATGTCAAAAATTGAGGTCACAAGCCTATTTGATATTCCAAAAGTTCCTTAAGGAAACTTCAAGTCATGAAGCTTAAAAATAACATGTTTCTAAAAGTTTGGATTGTACTTTATCAATTCTAATACCGAGTCTAATACTTGATGGTGCATTTGTCAAACCATTTGCATTTTTTTTTTCTTGAAGCATAAGTTGTTGTGCCATTTACTCTACTTTGGTCTATAGTTGTGGTGCTCCAAAGTTTAGAACAATATTTTCTTGTGTCTATTTGTGTAAATTTTGATGTGCTTCTAATGATATCACTTTAGAGCTCTAATATCATATCACTCATTCAAAGGTCATTTAATTTGTAATGTCTTTTGTTGTGACGATGCTCTTGAAGATATTTCAATTAACCCTTGAAGGACGAGGCGGATGTTTAGTGTCTCATGAATGTCTAAGAATCAAACTGTACAACACAGAAGTGCAACTACTCATCCACGGAATTAGGGGTGGAAAGGGAAGATCTTTTAAAGTACTTTAACTTCCTATGGAAACTTTTGGATTTTTTTAAACTAGCGATTCCCACGGTATCAAAATGGATGATTTTCATGTTCACCAATCCGTCCTTTAAGGGTTAGGACAACCCAATTTATTGTCACTCTCATCTCAATTCCGCCCCTATGTACACCAGAGGTTCATGTTGGAACATGGGTGGTAATAGGGAGGTTGACCTTATGTGCTACTGTGTATTTGTGAAAGATTGGGGACTTGGGTTTATAAAACAATCCGGTGGCTTTTGCTTTTGGGTATTCGTCGTGGACTGCGTGACGATCGTTCGAGGGGCATTTTAGAACTCGTGAGAAGTTCACCGTTTCTCTGAACTTCAGAAATCTCTCAAACATTGCGCGTTACTCAGAAAGTTTCTTTCTGCCTGTTTCCACTGCATTCGCCAATCTGAAGATCAACCTGACTCGTTACTGCGTCGCGAGATGAACTAGTGTCTGTTTTAGGTTCTCCTGCCTTAGTGTCCAACCAGGCATTGAAATCCTAAACCAATTTCCAGTCTTCAGCCCACTTGAAGCAGAGCATTGCTGAGCGAGTTTGATATTTTGTACTTCGATTTGCTTTGCTGCAGAGACCAGGAAATGGAAGAGTAAAGGAGAGTATCATTGTCTGAAGGAGAGATAGCATGGGACACCCACTCTAAATTTCAAGTACTTATGCATTTAGAGTTGTCTTCACCACCCCTTAATTCATATATTTAGGTTCATTGCAATTTGATGAAATAGTATATAACACTAAATGTAATTTAAAAAAAAGTTAATGCAATAGTTGACAAATAGTGTCTATGTTGACATTTAGTGTTGTAACATTAACATGATTGTTGACATTTAGTGTTGTGCTTTGTAATTAGTGTTGTCAACACTTAATACCATTATTAGTATAGTGTTGTAAGCCTCTTTGAAATATGGTGTTCATAGAGCTCTGTACAGTGCAAGACTATATTCTAACTGTTCTTCGCTTTTCCTCATTGTCAAGGTTGGGAAGCATTATTTTGTGGATGCCACCGCRGAAGAAGAGTCACAAATGAGGTCGGCAGTTTCAGTGGCCGTGAATAGGAA
This sequence comes from Pleurozium schreberi, assembly GCA_006891605.1. Classification (NCBI taxonomy): domain Eukaryota; kingdom Viridiplantae; phylum Streptophyta; class Bryopsida; order Hypnales; family Hylocomiaceae; genus Pleurozium; species Pleurozium schreberi. Next base: position 53,928 of record VACF01000752.1, on the reverse strand, counting down.
CGGAGTCATATGTGGAATTACAAAGAGGGGCGGTGAAGGCTTGGATCCAAGCGTTATTATTGACATGATATCAGTAGCCCAGCAAATAGCACTGACCTACATTCCTGCAATAGACCTGCAAATAGCTGCTGCAGAGAGTGTGGATACTGATTCCTAGTCTCCTATCAACTTGAAGTTTCTTTAGAAGTTTTTTTTTTTCATAAGCAGAGGGATCGGAAATCACCTTGGTTACATCAGTGCACAATTTGAACGCCATATCAAAAATTGGAAGACCAACTTGAGYAGAGCAGTACATGACTTGCGATTGCGACATGACAATTTAACATCTGAAGTGAATGGGTAATGTCAAACGTTAAAATGGGTAATGTTACAAGCCAGTTGCTTGCGTCGCCTCATTCATCGTTTGCATGAGTTTCTTTTAGCATCTGGTATACATTGATTCAAGCAAGGTGCAGTTGGGTGCCTACAATTGATAGTGTATGAAACAAGAGAACAGAAAACGTTTCTATGCTAAGATGAAAACACCCATCCCCATCCCCATTCATGACAAGTAAACCTCTACTTAAACTTAGAAAGTGTCTCCCAAAGTGTTGGGTCACCATGGAAATCATGAATCTTGATACTGTGAGAATTATTGGTTTACATTTTTTCAAAAGTAAGCATTGGAAGTCAAAGTACTGGACAGTAGAAGATTTTCCCTTTTTACACAAAATTTCAAGGATGAATTGTTGCACTTCTGTCCTATACTAAAAAATGCTCTCTTATTCATCGACCAAAAAATGGCCCTCCACTTYGTTTAAGGGTTAACCATCCATTGTGATTGGTGAGATACTAATCCACTATATTTCAATTTTGTTGGCATGGGGATTTCCACTTTGAAAACTTTTAGTACTTACATGTCTTATCCAAAAGCTCTAAAGTTTTTAGTATTTACATGACTTATCCAAAAAACTCTAAATTTCTTGAGAATTCATGATTTTCAATTCTGCCTCCAACTATGTGCCTCCAACTATGTGATTTTCAATTCTGGAAGACTGGACGTGGGCTGGGCAAAAGTGGTGAATGTCAAAACTGGACGCAAATATTTCCAAAACTCTATTCTAAAAATTCGCAAGTATCAAGGAGTCCAAAAGTTTAGATGGTAGAAATCCAATAAAACAACAAAAAGCAGAGAGTTCGTACTGGAGAAGACGGGCATCGATCCCGCTACCTCCCGTATGCGAAACGGGCGCTCTACCATTTGAGCTACTCCCCCCAAGATGCTGTGACACACCTTCAGGATTGGATGCTACAACCTGCTCATATTAAGATTATATAAGTTTCTTTCAAATTAGTATTCTTATCATTTAGTAATCGACCTTCCATAACAGCAAATACACAGTTCCACTGAAATGAAATATTCCATAACAATTTTCCTAGAACCCAGTACTGAAATGTGCAACCGTCAATCTTCACGCAAAYACATGTTKCAAACAGAGCTCAAGTGCAATTCAATCATTCAGCACGATCACMATAGCTCAAGAATATTGACATCAAGAACAAAAAACGAATCGCAACTGAGACTTGCTTGATCAGCATTCATTCCTTTACTCAAAGCATGCTTGCATGAATCACAAGCCCGTGCACATGCTCAGGGAAAGTAGCCTGACTAAACTGCCCCACTATGTCGCTACAGGTGCTTCCATCTAAGCTGCAGCAACGGTTTTCCGGGGAGCTGCTTGGGTTCCTGTAAGACAAAAGTAAAACATGAGAAAGATTCCAGACGTTGTGTCAAATCTGCGATGCTTTCTCATGGGCAGAATTTTTTTCCTGTTATGTACAACTCAGTGCGGAACACGTGAAGCATCACTCCCCTTGCAACAAGGGAAACACCTTCAAACGAATTCTATATACAAATCCAACAATCCAACATAGCGAATGAACGACTTACCTTCTCTGAAATTGTTGGAGAAGCGGCGGGGAAGATGACGCAGATGACGCATGCGTCCAGTTCCGGTGGTCTTCCTCCTAATTGCCTTCACGCTCCAGTTGTCTGGAGTAACAATTTTGTAAGCCAAGATGGGTATGAAATAAAATATGTACCGGTACATATACATGCCATTCGTAGATGACGAGRAATAAATWAAATTCATTATGAGCACGAYGAGTGGTTAATGCTTTCATTATAGCAAATTTAGATCATAACAACGTTACTGTACATGTAAATCTAGGGCAGGACCAAAACAATAGGTGAAAAATTCGGATCCAAGAATTACGTACAACTGCGGACTCTCGCGGCAGGGTAAGCACAGGCCGAGCAACGGCTCTTCTGAATGTGGAAACTTCTGCGACCACAACGCCTGCACAGTGTGTGCGACTTGTTCCGGCGCTTGCCGAAACTTCCTGTTCCCTTCGTCTGCAATCCTCACACCAAGAGCCACTCAGCTACTCATAACATGCGGTGAAATAGGGCATAGAGACCAAGGTACCCGAGACTCACATCAGAAGTTCAGCAACCGCAGAATCTAGGCCCATTCTAAGACTAAAAGGAAAATTCTTGCGGAGGTTTCCGGAGGCTACTAGTGACTTCTTAAAACTAACTCCTTGATCAAATTGCGACACCAAACGATTCAAAATTTAGGGTTTCATATTTYTGTCGAAATCCAAAGCAAAAAGTGAGCAGTGTTCTACCAAAGGAAATGTGGCACATTCGCGAACAAAAATCTCTATACAGACAGGCAAAAGCAACAGAAAAGTACCATGGCGAGCGACGGCTAAAGAAGTCGCAAGGCAGTGAAGGACCGACAGCAGCGCCGGGAAAGAGCTGCCACAGTCGCAGAATAGGGCTTTGTCTCTCCCTGTCAAACCCTAACTATTCAATACCCGGTCGACAATAACCGGGAAGACGACGACCCGTATACCCTGAGGTGACCGACACAATAACCGTCTACCAACGAAATGCTCTATCCAGAAGTTTTCCTAACAACTGAATCCAGCCAACTCAACTCTGTCACTCTCGAAAGAGCTTCWCGTCCAGCGGTTCAGGGTTTAGGAGTCCGGGCATCCGAGATTGAGTGCTGGATCGYATGAATTGCCCAAGTAGGTCTAGTGCAAGAATCGATAGAAGCGCAGGATAACTTTCAGAAGATATTTTTGTTCGAGTTTTTGGAAGCAATGAGAGACCTTGTAAGCTGCGCAGGCGTGGTGCAATGTGCAAATCCATTGTTGAGAGCATYACCAGCATCCACGAGGCGGTGTCGGCGGAGTCTCAGCCCGCCTTTGTGCTCCTTAGGTGGATCCAAGCGCCCTTCTAACATTATTAAGGTTAGATTCTATCGATGCTTACTGTCATTCTTAGCACAATTCCCTTGCTGTTRATGACTTCATTGTCCTCAGAATKTAGCAGTTCAGGAGACGTTCTTTGGTACYTCAGCTCAAAATCTGAATGTAAAGTATTAAACATCAGAATTCTCTCACGTTAGTCGTTTTATTTATTTTTCTTAATGCCAATTCTTGGAGAATKAAGTTGGAGGGTACTATTTGCATCACTTGAAGCACTTTAGCATGTGTTTTTTGGGAGATCACTAGGAGATGTAGATTGATCACTGTGGGTACGAGAACCAATCTCTCTTGAGTTCWAAGTCCTGGACAATTTCTAAGAATGTAGGCCACTCTAAGTGAAAGTTCATAACTCAATTTCCATTCAAAGATGAGTGTCCATAGACATTTGGCCAAGCAATGCTTACGGCCGACTTTCGAATTGAAGGCTAACCAAGTGTATGAACAGGTGAGTTGCTGTTGGTAACACAGGTTGGTATTAGAGTCGGGATCAGGTCACTAATGGTTTTACTATCCTCTACCTTAGGTCGTTGTGAATGGAGCGGGGTCAGAGCTGGGTAAGACGGCTGTGGCTGCTATTCATAAAGCACGRGGAATGGAATTAGCMGGCGCCGTGGACTCCAAATTTCAGGGCCAAGACGCCGGTGAGGTACTTGATTCTTTTTTCCACTGGTGGAGGAAGGGATTATTGATGCTGCATTCGTTTTGCAGTTTTTGAAAGTGGGGTGTGCATATGGCTTCAGGTGGCAGGACTTGAAGAAGCATTGGAAGTACCTATCTTGAATGACCTTGTCATGGTTCTGGGATCTCTTTCTCAGGTATGGTTTTCTATTTCTTTGTACTTCTCGAGATCAATTGTTTTATCCCTTTGWGAGAAATTTACTCCTGGATCATCTTGAGATTTTTTGAAGAAGTGTCGGCAATTTGATTGGGGAGTGCAGGGAACATCGTTGGGAGTATTTGTGGACCTCGACGATCCTGCCTCAGTCTACGAAAACGTCCGTCAGGTAAAACATCACATTTTGAAAGGTTCATTACAGATCTGGGGATGCAAACGTTGCCTTGRATGCGGTTGAATATCTCGTGTTTTTCWAGCTTTTCTTTGTCAAGRSAATGACTCAGCCCTGAGAGAAGGATGCAACTACTTCACTTCATGATGGTACAGGCAACAGCATTTGGCTTGAAGAGCGTGGTTGGAGTGCCAGGCTTAGAGATGGATAAAGTGGGAGCGCTTTCTTCTTTCTGTGAAAAGGCTAGTACGGTGAGCAAGGGTGAGCTCACCTCTCTTTCAATGTCCACCATGAGTCTCCAAGTTGCCACTGCCATGAAAAAGTAAATGCTACGGAGTTAAAGAATATGGATGCCATGTTHAATCTGGGAAAGTAACAGGCTGGGCCTTCTGTTTGTGCTTAGGGTTGCATTGTGGCCCCATCCTTATCAATAGGCGCAGTGTTGCTCCAACAAGCTGCAGCTGCAGCTGCCTTTCAGTACAACCATGTTGAGATCATTGAATCACAACAAGGCTTATCAGTAAGTGGATACATAATACTCAAATCTCTGCTTAATTGGGAGTGCTCATCAGCCATTTTTTCCCTCATGACATATTTTCGTTTGATGATGCTTGCTTCAGAGATCTCGTTGAACACAACATCTCTGAGTGCTATATGATGTTGAACCAGGAATACCCATCGCAACAAGCCACACAACTTGCTTCCAACTTGTCGGGACTCGGACAGATATACAATGACGGCAATACCTCAAACGACTTCCCGGTATGTTGGTATTTTATTACCCTCCTCTATGTATGTCCACTCACTGGATGAGATATCCATGCTTGTCCAACCCCTCCCCCCACTATACGTTCTCGTTGTTGAAGAGTTTTATCTTCAATGGCTTTAATCATAACGAATGACTTTATATCTTTCTTGAGAAGAGTACCATTCATCTTTAAGGAGAATTTTTATTGCACATAAAGATACCCTGTTTTGCTCACGAGGACACCTTTTTGGCTCCTGTATGTTCTCTCCTAGTTGTCTCATTCTTCGTCCATCTTCTCCACTATTCTTTCCTTCATTCTGAATGCTCCACTGAAGCCTCCACATGGTTTCAACTGGATGGTCTTCCAACTGGTTCAAGAATTTTATGTTCTTCTCAACAGTTGCACACTTCCTCTCAACCACACTTCTTCTCAACAATGTCGTTTTTTTCACAGTAGTGTGTCGTTATTTTTCTCAATAGTGATACCTTTCACTTAAGCGATGTTACTGTGGTGTAGACTGTGAAATTTTGTCTTGTGTACAACTTGGCACCATTGTTTACATGTACTTTTTTAGGGTGAGGCGATGTAATTGGGGTCCATAGTCTCTTGTATTCTSTAATGATGTCTCTTGGTACTTCATCTCACTGAATGATTTTTATGCAGGCAAGAGGAGACGTTGCCGGAGATGGAGTGCGAATTCATAGCATGGCCTTGCCAGGGCTTGTTTCCAGCCTTGACGTGCGATTTGCTGGTCCTGGAGAGGTATTGACCAGAATCCTAGAACTCAACTGCCATCAATTTATCCATTTTCATTTGAAATTTAAAATTTAATTTTCTGGTTGCTACCTTCCCAAATTGCTTTAATGTGCAGACGTTATCAATTCGACACGACGTGGTAAATGTGAAGGCGCTGATGCCGGGGCTGATCTTGGCTATTCGAAGAGTTGTGCGTCTTAAGGTCAATTTGTCTTCCTTTCTCCTCTCTTCGGTCATTTCTACTCAAGATTWCCGGCATATGACTGTAATCTAAACGCAATGCTGCAGGAGAATCTGTGGGTGCGAGCGCAGTGCATTACGTGTAGCTGACATTATTAGTTTGTTCGGTGGGTGGGTGTTTGTGCAGTCTCTGGTTTATGGATTGGAGAAGATTCTATAGGAATAGTGTAAAGTTTGTGGCTTCATTAAATCCTGCCACAGCAACAAAAGTCAGCTTTTGCAATCACAATTGAAGATGGAAAATGTGAAGGTGAGCAACACTTTTCGTTGCATCTGGTAGCTGATTTTGTCATCTGACCTATCCATGGTTATCCATGGCCTTTTCAGCCGTTTCAATGTTGAACTACCGTGGAAGGTGCACCTGTCTCCATTTTAGTGTCCATGATAGGTTTAGTTCCCCAAAGGGCATCCTTGAATTGCTCTCAAAGACTCAGAACCATCCTGTAGAGACTCCTTTACAACCATGTTGCGTCACATGTAAAGTAGAAGACATCCATCATGACAATTTTAGATCATATTTGTTAAACCTCTCAAGGTTCTCATATGACATAAGTGGGGATTGGTTATCTTTGGGATTAATGATTACCCAAAATGGTTATTCACATAGTGACTTCTCCCCATGGCTTCTACTAAAATAATCTTCTTTGCAGTCACCAAACTTTCATGGTCTTTCTTTAGATTTTGATACTTAGGACAGTGCCGATAATGAGTGTACATAGACGTTACCAAACCAAAGGATTACTCGCACAACAATCTTCATTCCTTTTAAAATCACTGCTGGTCACGTCTATATGCTTAAGGGAGATATATTCAAGTCCGTCTCTAATTATCTGTGACGAGTAGAGTGCCACCACTTTTTTAAGCGTGCCATACACCTGGAACATCTTACACAATGCATTGAGCAAGGCAGGAGACAATCATCTTTCATTTATCCAATTTATTTCTACAATGAGCGAATTTTAACTTTTCACCGCGTCTAAATTAGAGCAACATAGTATGATAATATTCTGTACGTGAGTGCCGCACTACGCTCTAAATCTGCCGTACATCGGCGTGTACATTAATATACATTTATCGTATCACTGCATCTTAGACAATTGAACTTCCAGAGTCGTCTTCTCAGCCTTGCTTCTTCTTTGAGCCAGATTGCGATATCATAGCAGAAGGCACACCTTTTTTCATCTTCACTCCCCCACAGGTTGAACACTGAAAAATCAGAAATAACACATTAGCCACTTCACTCCAGAAGGGAATTCGGCATGCTATTCTCAAAGCAAGCACCAACGTGTACAACCAACAGTATTTCATTAGCGCCCAAGCAGAAACTAGAAAGGTCACTTTAGAAAGTAATCGATGATAAAAGTAGCGTTCGGAACATATTTCTATTGTTGAAAAATGTAGGATARGATATCTTCTTTCTATTGGTTTAGRAAWTTGTCATTTGAGCATGTATKAAATGTCATTATCAAGATWTTCTTACGCCTTCAATCCAGAAAARTGATACAAATGAGAGATGAACTTCACCTTTTTCACGCAACTCCCGAAGCAAAGCGGGCAAGGATCGGTGTGMCGAAGCTTCCCCTCCCAAGTCAGAACACCACGGCCTTGACATACATGGCACTGTTGCACTCCGTACCCTTCACACTTTTCACATATTTTCTGCGACACAGAACGCGAAATCCAAGGATCCCAAAATAAGGAACCTGAAAATATGATCTCAAAAGAGCCTTGGCATTCGTTGAAGATTCTTACATAACTAGGAGTATCATAATATAATTTAAGACGGTCAAGGTAGAATACTATAATGCAATCCAGTAAGTAAGCCGCTAAGTAACCTGTGGCGTTCCAGGCAGGAGCCCTTGTTTCTCTACAGCCGTTTTYACTCCAAGAACTGCAAATGCGAATGCCATCACAAAACCTATYGGCCCTGCAAAAACACGATGTTCACAAGTTCATGCGACTGGGTCCGATACAGAATGTAACGCTGAGAATACAGTTGCAAGGAAAAATTATTCAAACGAACAAGCAGATACTTGAATTTGTTTAAACAACCAATTCAAGGAAGTTGAACCATTGCCATACCTGGAACTTTAGAACTACTTAGAGGATGACCAAATGCTCCTGCCGTGTGGGTCACTGCACGCCGTGACACTGACGAGAAGCCTTGTGATAATGACATCGACGGTGGCCTGGCTCTTGCCCTTGGTCTTCCTCGTGCACCTTTCTTCATATCAATATCTGTAAGATGATCCAAGCGCAACAGATTAGAAACGCAAAAGCTTCAAATTTGGGAASTGAGCTTCTTGRAAAAGTTGGTAGACTTAAGGGTCACTAACCTGCAAGTTTCTCAGCATGAGCTGCATCCCCATACGAAGTAATTAGAGGATCTTCAGGTGCTGACTGAATGCTGTCAGTTCCTTCATCTACTTCACTGTCACCCGCCTCAGTATGTTGAGTTCGGATGTCTGCAGGTGAGGAAGTTCTCCATGCTCCAGAATCGTTCAAGTCTATATCGGAGTTGCCGTCAACAGGCAATTTCGGCTGTATAGTCCCAAAACTCTCAACAAGCGGAGAATACAATGACCTGAACAATCAAACGACGGCACATGAGCACGATGAATGAAACAAACCWGCATAMAGCTCAAAAGAAAAGAAAATAYACTGCACTGTCACATTCAAGGGMTGTGCATACGGCCGCATGCTGGAGGATCCTAACTGATTTGGAAGCAGATTCTAGTYATCCAGTACCAAAGGTCGAAGAAATTTACTGTGCAAGTCTGAGCTTCTGCCCATCTGCCAAAGTAAAGAGTTCACTACGTTCTCATCAATAGGTATCCGCTCAAACTACTAAGTTAGGGTATAAAAAAACGTTAGGCACCTGCCCTATTTCACTGACYACTAATAACAAACCAACTCATCTATCCATACACTTAGAACATTAGGCGTATGCATGACTTTGCTAMATGCCAATGGCTTATGGCCTCATCTTTGAACGGAAATAAGGTTATCCACTGTCCTTTCAATGGTGTGAACTCCCAATGAAGCACACTCCAACATATTGATTAAAATGCTTAATAGTAGTGCAAAGAATACCCTCTACCTTTATTTTTAGTACTAAAAATCATTCACTTGAGGCCAGACACCTTCGAGGCCAGTAATATCACAACCGGTTGTATACAAGACGCTAACMCCGCAACCAGTCAGGTCTAGAGATGCTTCGTATATGTGTTAAAAATCTACACATTCAAGCTTTCCTACGAGCACTCTCATATCCGTTTGAATGGGGTTTCGCGAAACTGACAATTTCAATGCTCTGAAACACACTACTCTCACGAAAATGAATAATAACCAGCATAATTAACCATGAAAATTCCACCAACATCGTTTCCACCTTCCAATTATCAACCGAATAGCATTCCACGATACTCGGGTATGCATAGATTCCAGTCATCGAAAGAGACAGATTGATCTACTTTATGATACCCGTTACTAGTTGATACCCTGAATAGATCCGCTGGAGTCGGGTATGCATCGCGTAGGCAGATCCCGGTCATCGAAAGAGCCAGAGGCGGGGAAGGAACTTGAACTTGCGTCCGGTTTCTGTTGCAGCTTGTGTACATTTTGCTGCTCCCTACTCTGCAGTCGTTGTCTTACAGACATCGTTACTGGCAGTTGAAGTGGCTCGGTCGGTCACTTGAGTTCACAAACCTAATGGAGATTCGGCAAAAACCTAGTTTTATTTGGTTTAGCGTAGTTCTCCAGAAGCGGTAATACGCCTCCATGCTCTTTTGGATCAAATGAAACATTGGCTAAAGTAACTGCAAGTGTGGGAGTGTGATTGTGTGATTGATAAGCTCGTCTCACCTGAATGTCTTGACATACAATCGGAACAGTTTTTATGTTTGAGACTTTTTTCGCTTGATCTGAAGGTTTTAGAAAGAGATTTGTTGTGAGTTTTTTAATTTTTGTTGAAAGCTCCTAAATCTTTGTGAGTATCGGTTATGGTGCTAAGCCGGTCGAAGTGGAGAGAGTGCCTGAAATTTGTCGGTGAGAATTGGCCTTGTGTGTGCGGATATTGGGATTTGAGTGTCAGTTGTGAAGGTTGTGCTGTAATGGCAGCAGCTGTATGGGACTTGCAGAGATGTTTTGTGTGTAGTAGTTATGGTTCATTAGCGTCGATGCCAGGGTGCTGCAAATTTGAGCTCTCTTGGGAGCCGAGTCTTCGGTCTGTTTTCCCTATCTGTGGATTGCCGGAAACTTACTCGGAGGATGCACCTCAGTACTCGGGCAGCGACGAGGTTTGTATTCCCTTCAATAATCATATTTATTTAGGAGTGGTAGGGTTTAGGGTTTAGGGTTTGCTTTAAACTTGAATCAAATTGGACATTCAACAGAAATTTTTCACAATTGCTAGAAAAACACAAKGCTCAAATTTCTTTTAGGAGTTAATTTCGGACTTCAAACTTCTGCATGAGAAGTTGTTTTTTGGACATCGCCTTTAAGTTTTCGTTATTCATGTGATATCTCAGGCGTWTGCAAGTGAGGGGAGTCCGAAATGGTAGGCTCCAGCTTTTCAAGGACGTTGGCCAGAGCTGGACTGCGTAAGATCYGCAAGGCATTTCGACCCCATTACACAGCAATTAGGTGCAGTTTGATTACCATCCCGGTTTGAATATTCTGGTGGAGGAGTTGCTTATTGTACTTATTAGTTCTTTGTTACGCTCTGTAATGCCTTGGAAATTAAACTACGCAGAAGCTCTTCGGTATTGTCGCTGCCATGGTCAATTTCTTGCCGACCGTGTCTGCGAATTCGTCGAGAATTTGGCWCATCGGCGGCACAAACAACCTCGTTGAGCGGAAGAAGGCGGGGTACCGAGGTTGGTGAAATTAAGGACTCACAGACTGCGAATGCTGTTCTTAATAGATTGAGTAAGACAGGACAATTGAGAGAAGCAATGCAGGTACTGGATTGTGTGGAGAATCCTCGTGTTCAGGTTCATCGTCAGACCTATTCGGTGCTCTTGCAGGTGAGAGGAACTCTTTTATCTTATTTTGAGATTTAGATCATCTWAACTCTTGGAGTGACTGATATAACTGGTTTCGATCTCTCCTACAGGAGCAAGAAACCCAACTCCAGTTTTTTTGTAAGTTTTTGTAGGGTTTATGGGAACTTTCATTTTCTCGATTTAAAGTTTTAGGTCATCGCATGCAATGTTCTTCAGTGGTTCGAATGATATAAAATTTGGCCCCGTTTTGAATTATTAGAATCGAATCTGTCAAATTAAAACCGTGAATCGTTGCTGGGTGTTGCCTTCCATTGGATGTGACTGGTTAGCTATCTTGGCGTGCAGGTGTGTACGAAATTGAAAAAATTGGGAGATGGCGAGCGGATTCACAAGCACATCCAAGCGTCGAGCGTCGAGCCTGACATATTCATGTGGAACTCATTGATTAACATGTACGCGAAGTGCGGAAAAATGGRCTCYGCGCAGCAAGTTTTTGACGAAATGCTTAACAGGGACGTGTATTCATGGAATATACTGTTGGGTGGATACGTCCGGCATACTCAATTTGAAGAGGCCTTCAAGTTGTATGAGCGGATGGTGCAGAGTACCACAAAACCTGACAAACACACGTTTKTAAGCATGCTCAATGCCTGCACAGACAGAGAGTCGTTAGAGAGGGGCAGAGAATTATGCRCCCATGCATCGAAAGCTGGATGGGACACTGACCTTTACGTCGGCACTKCATTGATAAACATGCATGTGAAGTGCGGGAGCATAGAGGATGCTATTAAAGTGTTTGAAAATCTGCCAAGACGAGATTTGATCACCTGGACTTCTATGATAAGTGGATTGGCTCWGCATCGTAGGTTCGATCAAGCTTGTAAAGTGTTCCAACTCATGGAAGAAACAGGTGTGCAACCGGACAAGGTGGCTTTTGTGAGCCTTCTCAGGGCTTGYAGTAGCCCTGAAGCTCTGGATCAAGGGAAGATCATCCATGCTCGGWTGAACGAAGTCGGATTGGATGCAGATCTTTACGTAGGTACTGCTCTGTTGAGTATGTATGCCAAGTGTGGGAGTATGGGGGATGCGCTTCAAATCTTTAATAAGATGAAAGAGCGGAATGTTGTGTTATGGACGGCTATGATTGCAGGGTTCGCTCAGCATGGGCTCATGGAGGAAGCTTTCAGGTTTTTTTACRAGATGATTGAATCAGGGGTGGAGCCTAATAGGGTGACCTTCATGAGTATTCTTAGTGCTTGTACTACGCTGGAAAGAGGTCGGCAGATTCACAACCACATCACCCAAGCTGGTTATGGCTCAGATCCTCGGGTGAGGACTGCCCTTCTGAGTATGTATGCCAAGTGCGGCAGCTTGAAGGATGCCTGTACTATTTTTGAAACGATTCCTAAGCAAAATGTGGTCTCTTGGAATGCCATGATTACAGCGTATGTCCAAAACGATCAATACGAGGAGGCGCTGGCTACTTTCCAAGCTATGCTGAGAGAAGGAATTAAACCTAATAATAGTACATATACAAGCATCCTTAATGCTTGTAAGAGCTCAGATGCCGGCAAGTGGGTCCATTCGTTGGTTATGGAAGCTGATTTGGAGTCCGATCCTCATATCAGCAATGCTCTTTTAAGCATGTTCATCAGATGCGGTGATATTATGTCAGCTGAGAAGGTATTTAACATGATGCCCAAGCGCGACTTAGTTTCCTGGAATAVCATAATCACAGGTTTTGTTCAACATGGGCAAAGCCTAGTTGCTTTTGAATACTTTAAGAGAATGGACATCAAGCCAAACAARATTACGTTCATTGGGTTATTGAATGCTTGTGAAAGTCCAGATGCGCTACAGGAAGGTAGACGGCTCCACGCCCTAGTCACTGAAGCTCAATTTGACTCTGACGTGCTCATTGGAACCGGGCTAATAAGCATGTACAGCAAGTGTGGGAGCATTGAAGATGCTCGGCACGTTTTCCAAGAGCTACCTGTTAAGAATGTGTACTCATGGACTGCCATGATCACAGCCTTTTCTCAGCATGGGCGCGGGAAGGAGGCTCTGGAGCTCTTTCATCAGATGCAACAGGAAGGAGTGAAACCAGACTTTGTTACATTTGTAGGTGTTTTGTCAGCTTGCGCTCACGCAGGTCTTGTAACAGAAGGTCTGCATCACTTCAATTCCATGAAGGACTACAACATCGAGCCCAGCCTGGAGCACTACGGCTGTATGGTGGATCTTTTTGGCCGTGCTGGATTGCTTGATGAAGCAGTAGAATTCATGGAGAATATGGGGGTTGAGCCGGACTCGCGTTTGTGGGGTGCCTTGCTGGGTGCTTGCCAGGTGCATGGCAATGTGGAACTTGCTGAGAAAGCTGCCCAGAAGAAACTTGAGTTGGATCCTCTTGATAAAGGAGTCTATGTGGTTTTGTCGAACATTTATGCAGCTGCGGGAAAGTGGGAGGAAGTTGCCAGAATGAGGAAAGTGATGCAGGAGCGAGGAGTCGTGAAGAAGCCAGGACAAAGCTGGATAGAAGTGGGTGGTCAAGTTCATACGTTCTATTCCGATGAYAAGACACATCCACTGACTGAAGAAATCCACGCAGAGCTTGAGAGGTTGCATCTGGAGATGAAACACCTTGGCTATCATCCAGATACACGGTACGTGTTACACGATGTGGAGGAGAGTGAAAAGGAACGAGTCCTTTGCCATCATAGCGAGAGGCTTGCAATTGCATTTGGTCTTTTGAAGACCCCTTCTCAAACTCCTATTGTAATATCAAAGAATCTTCGCGTTTGTGGCGACTGCCATATGGCCACGAAGCTCATTTCAAAGATTACCAAGCGAGAWATCATCGCCAGAGATGCAAATAGGTTTCACCACTTCCGGGATGGTGTTTGTTCTTGCGGAGATTTTTGGTGATGCAAGGGAGTAACATTCATGCCCCTTAAAACATCTCAACGCCATTTGGTTATGTGCTGAAAATGTGCATTACGAAGAGGTTAGTTATTTTTTCATGACAAAGACATCCTCTAGTCGTGTAGTGAAAATGTGGTGTCTTTGACTCAGGACGGCGACTAGAATGGCTATTATTAGGATTTAAAAAAATTAATAATCAACTGTATACATGTATTCTGAACTAGTGAAGGTAGATTTGCCAGAATCATTTTAGATTACATCTGCAGCTCAACGATTGTAAGCTGTAAGTTTATTGTGAGTGTATGTTTATGACAGAAACARGATTCATGAGGTGTATCATTTTGATCATAAACAACATCTACAGTTTTAGTATGAAACTTTTTATGAGGATTTTAGCCCCAGATGAAAAGCTTCCAATATACATATATSTATCTCCCATTTGTTTTCTTAGAAACTAGTGAATTGCTGACAAGTTATTAACTTGGTCACAGTGAGCTGTATAGTGTACCCTCTCTTTTGAGGAGATAGTCCACATATACAAGAAATTGGAGTTACCAAAAGCGCATTCAATCAGGGTTGTAAATAGTTAAGAGCAGTTCTCATTCATGGCAAAAACAAAATTGTATTAGGGTGATAGCAAGAAAGATTGGTACTATTTTGAGTCAAATTTGGAATGATGGAGTTGTCATGTGCTATAACTTTTGAAGCATGAACCCAATTAACGTGAAATTTTTATTGGAGACTAGCGGTTGGTGCTTGCTATGCTATGCATTCATCATTAGAAGTTTATAAGAATTTCTATGTATTAGATAGAATGTAGAACAAAAATATCAATAAATCTTCAAATAAAAATGACTAAAATCTTTGTATAATGTTTTTTTATAAGCAAGCATATATTGAAATGTACAATAGAAATTTATTGAATGATGAATGAAACATATGTGTAGAAAATGCCGTGCAAAACGGCCGGGCTTTCTTGCAATTACCCATTAATTGAATTTTCCTTTTTCAAAATACTTGTTTGTATTCTGTACCCAGTTTTCTGGGTAGGCAAAAAAAACATTTCTAAAAACAGATGCCATTATTTGGTGCATAATCAGTTTTGGGGGTAGGCCAAAGATTCCCTCAAAACAGATGCCACTATTTGGGGGATATTATGTTTTCAAAGAAAAAAAATTTGTATGGGAATATAAAAAATCTTTTTATGTCAAATCACACTTGCAAATAATTGTCAAATAATTTTTTTAGCAAGGATTGTCAACCTTGATCACTAGTATTAGTAGTATAATAATATGTTGGGGTGTGAATAGAGTGACAAGTATGTAGGATATTGTTAAGACAAAAAATAGAAAACAGGAACAGTGTAATTGTAAGACTCTATTGTAAGTAAATTCATTTGAATAGTTGGACCCCACATCTCCAACTCTAAACCCTAACCACATTGTGCAATGTGAATGCGGTTGTAGATAGGATTGGGAAACTCAAATTTTGAAATTAAAGTTGATGCCATAGTTTGTCCTTTGGACTGAACCAATAAAGTGAATGCCTACTATATTGTTGGCAAGGTCTATTACATTTGGTTTGTTCAACTTGTGGATGTACATTATAATTGAAACATCGTTTAATCATCTAAATTTCTAAGTATGGATAATCATCCACATGCCAATCACCTTTCCACTTTTGTTGTCAATGACTTCTAGTAATTCCATGCACTCAAGACTAGAAATACTTTGCAACGTATTTTATATTGTTTTTCTTTAATAACACTCTCAAGATTTTCATCAAAATCAATAAAAAAATATTTCAAGGATATAGCCCCATTTTCAATGGATGTAAGAAAACCCTAAAGGTCGAGGCGGATATTTGGTGTTCAATGGATGACAGAGAATCTTTTTGTGTAGGATAGAAGTGCAAATATTCATCCTCAAAACTTTAAGTGAAAAAGGGAGACCTTGTACAATATTTTGATGTCTAATGAGTGCTTTGAGATTTTTTAAACCAATGGTCCCCATGGTATGAAAATGGATAATTTTCAATATTGCTTGTTTGTTCTTTCAAGGATGAGCTGTAAATCACTGGGAAAGTTTAAGATATCACATATGGATTGAATGATTACTTTGATTCCTCTTCCAAATCTAAAATAGTGATCATAAAAATGTATGAGGTTAATTCCTAAAGGACCAGGAGATTGTCTACATTGAATAGAGAGGTATGAAGAGGACCAAACAATTAAAGGGCCTTATTGTAGAAAATTGTAGATATTTGAAACATAATGTACAATCCTAGGCACTTCAATAACTGTTGATGTTCAACAAAGGTTGATATTTACTCATAGTGTGAAATGTTGATTAATTAGTATGGGTCTATTTAAGACCCCTATTTAATATAGATATCCAAAATTTCCAAAGTGACGTATTGAAAAATGCAACTTAGAATAATAATTTAATAATGGCTCTCAAACAATAATTGTAAAGTATGATCCTTAAGTCATGTTTATAAAATTGGATCAACCAATACACAAACCAAAAGTTGAAAGCCATTTATACTTCCAAATTGGTTGGAAATTGACTGATTTTTGTGATTTTTACTAGAGTTTTCCCTTCTATGTTCAAAATTTAAGTTCTAGTCACAATTGATTTTGAAGATTTTTATTTTATTTTTTAATTCAAATCATTTTTAAAGGATCATTTTTTGAATTAGAAGAAATCACTTTTTGAAGCCAAATCTACCAATATCCCTTGAATTATAGAATATTTGCCTAACAAAATCTTCATAATCTATTTCATACAAATGTTAAAGAACTACCGCAAAAATCTTTTAAAATCAATGGATGAAAATATACATTTTTGCGTGGCTTAGGATGTATTTCCATTCCTCCATTAGAAGTACAAAATTTGAACACTTGGTTATGTAAGGGTTAAAAATTTACAATAGACAAAGAGCTTTCGGAGTCAAAAATTAAAATTTCTAACAACAATTTCAAAATTCTCTACCTCTAGCCTTTTACACTAACAAACCTTTTGGCTTGTTTAATAATACTATGCCCTAAAATGATAGATAATAGGGACACATTTCAAAGAAAATTCACCATACCTAAACATCTATTTAAATGTCAATTTTAGGTGATCTCTAAATCAAAACATTGAACCCTCATAACATTAGAGCATGCCTACTAGTGTATTCTCCATCCCTATCCCTATCCCAAGTATTCATCCAAACAGATAGGGATGGGGAAGCCCCTCTCCACTAGTCCTTCCCTAAATTTCAAGCCAACTTACCTTGTTTGCTGTACACTCATCATACAGGTTAGAAATTACCCTGCCTGATGGGACACAAGAGCATCAACTTGATGGGAGACAAGAACGTCAAACCAACTTACCTTGTTTGTTGTACACTCATNGGAGACAAGAACGTCAAACCAACTTACCTTGTTTGTTGTACACTCATCATCCGGGTTAGAAATTACCCTGCCTGATGGGACACAAGAGCATCAACCTGATGGGAGACAAGAATGTCAAACCAACTTACCTTGTTTGTCGTACACTCATCATCCGGGTTAGAAATTACCATGCCTGATGGGACACAAGAGCGCCAACCTGATGGGAGAGAAGAACGTCAAATTGGACAATATAATTTGGGTTCACTGTTTTGTTTTGGACAACTGGTTAAAAGCTGGACACCCCCAAAATGATCATATTATTCTTTGGTAGATTTATTTTCAATTCATTGTAATCATAATTATTCAATTTAACTAGTAACTATGACACACTGATTAGTAAGAATTAATATATTAAGCACACTAATTAACTTGTTACCTTAATTTAATAATTAAATAATTAGTAAGGAATTGATAATTCAAGCTTACTAATTAGTAACTTAAATCAGTGAGTCTTCGATGGCAAACTCAACAAGAATTGAGCCCCAGCAACCCACCCACCATAAATCAGAACTGTGATGCATAACAAGAAGCCTTTGAGCATTTACTGCTCCCTTCCCACCAAGAACACGTAATCTTCATGTGAATACAAGTCACTTTATGAGAAAAACAAGGATATAGGTTACCCTTTCCAAATTCCCTATCCCCCATCCAATTTAGGGAATTGGGAACCCCTCCCCCAAATTTTAGAGATACAGAGTGCTGGTTGGAGGGGGGTCTTTCCTATCCAGATGAATTTCATCCGGATTACTGGATAGGGATAGGGAACTCTCCTGGTGGGGATGCTCTTAATCCCTAAGCGCCTCAATGCTTCAAATGTGGCCTTTCATAACTGAAAGATTACCCTATTTGACTAATATAATCTTTTCAACGGTATGCTTAAAGGATTTGACTTTTTCCCCATAGCTCCATGTTTCCACTACCGATTTTTAAGGTCAATTTCTATGGATCTTGTTTTGGGTGACTTTCTTATTAGAATGAGTTCAAGAAGGGTTTGGATTTTGATAAACATGTGCTAGACACTAAGGGTTGACATACCATATTCAAATAATGCTTTCGTCGAATGAAAAGAATCCTCTTTCATTTGTCAACAAAAATAAAATCCCAAAATTGACCAGTATGGTAACTACTTATTCGTGTCCAATTGGTGACAAATTAGACACGAATTTCCACCTGGACCGACTATACTGTACATTACAGCAATGCCCAAGAGACGGTCCTAACCAGTGTTTTTTTTTCTAGCGAAATTTTGCCAGATTGTCATAATTTTGACCACTATTGGTTAGTCCCTCCAAAATCTGGCCTGTAGAGTGAGTCCAGCAAGGGGGACAATGGTAAAAAAAAAACACTGATCCTAAAGAAAAGAAATTCGTTTCACATGTGGCTGCAGAAGACCAAGACGCCGTTGGGCTACGGTCCTCCATTGAGAAACCAAAGGTGGAGGGAGGCCTTCGTACTCCAACACTGCAATCAGGTGCAAGAGCTCAGACTACAAATGACAATAACATGCTTATAAATGCTCCAGAACTAATACAAAGTTAAAGATGCTGCAAGTAGATGTATAATAAGTTTCGTCTCTGACCACATTCGGAAACTCAGAATTCGATACAGAGACCCGCCTCCTTCAACACTGAAGAACTCGCTTCTTGAGTATCCTCAGTTGAAGAAGTTTAAAATAAAAGGACTCTTGACACCAACGATACATGAGAAACTCTAAACGAACTGTGGAAACAATATCCCACTCTTGTGATTTCAAGAGCTGTTTCAACATGAGTTTCCAGCATGAGTTTTAAGTTTTCATTGAAGATGCTATGTTCTGTTTCTCCATGATTTTCATGCGTAGGTATTCGTATCAGTAGAGTGATCCAAGTGAATCATACCCAGGATGATTCTTTCGATAATGAAATTGGTAATTGTTCTTGAAACAATTTATACTACTACTACTAAAAAAAACTCCAGTTTAGGACTTGCAAACTTTCCTGGTTTTAGATGCTGTTTTCTTTCATCTCGAAAGGCTGTTTCAACAGGGGTTTGTTTACACGAGTGGCAGATGGAGAGAAGGAGGAAAAGAAGAAAGGCTTACTGAAGCTGGCGGAAACACTTCCCCAGAGACCTGCGGTTACCAAGTTCCGGGTCTTGGACCATCCGACAAGAAAGCCTCCGCAGAAGGCGTTGCCACATCCCGTGGGATCGACAATAGCCTTCACATCCATTCCTTCCCTGAGACTGGCCTTCGACTTTTCCAAATTCGTCATGTGCATGTCACCATTCTCTGCCGTCGTGTCCGAGAAGATTGTATGAAATGCCGGAACATCCCAAGTCTCTTTAGTATCAGATCTGACACCCCACAGAATGCACCCACCCACCAATCGATCTCATCAAGTTCTCGAGAATTCAGGGTAATTATATAATGAGGCTACCTAAGCTTGAAGTCCTACACGGATTTCATTTCTCAGATAACCAAAGAGACCAATTCAAGGCATCAGATATTAAGAGAAAAAAAAAGAGAAAGAGAGAGAGAGAGAGGAGGAGGAGGAGGAGGAGGAGGAGGAGGACTAACAAGAATGTATTGATATTTCTTTCCAAACTAGTGGTGCACATGCATGCTCTTACCGGTGCACAATACTGCCCAGATGTCCTCGTCGTAACACAACAATCTGCAAAAGTATTAATTATGGGCTGACTCAAAGGTCCTCTTCGAAAGGGTGCGCATRCTCMAGTGTATGCMATCAATTCATTGAATTACTGGGAAGCCTGGCCCGGGGACGAAATGGAAGAATTGAACGGGACTGATAAAACTGGATTGTACATTCACGAAACCCTAAAAACTCAGACATCGATCGTCTACTAAGCTCCGCGTTGTCCAACTGAAGAAATGGACCATACACATGATTGAGAGCCAAAGTGGCAGGGATTGCGTAGAAGTGTGCACCTCAGCACCCAGTTTTGACAGCCGMTCTATCAGCTCCAGAGGTGTCCCAGCTCCAACCAGAGAGGCAGCCTCTCTCTCGTTAGGAGAGAAAATGTGACCCACGGAAACCAAGGCCCTGTGTCAAAAAGCATGTTACTAATCTTGTTGACAGCTCCTGCGCAGAGTCTAGATAGTGATAACATTAGGGTTTGGGGGAAGGGTTAAAGAGACTCGTCGCAAATCGCTCCAGGAAAGACCACTGGAGGCAAGACCAAAGTAAGCTAACCTAATTTACAAATTTGAGAGTTATTCTGCAATCAATAAGGTATCTCTGTACAGTAGATGTCTGCAAAACGCAAAAACAGTACTATGACAATACAATACAATACAAAGGAGTAACTACTGACTGAGTAGTCAATCATGCACGCATAGACACTACTAGAAATTCACAAGAGATTTGTTTAGAAAAAACCATCCATGCTAAAACCCTATCAATTGTAATTCCATTTTAAGACCGTTTCTAACGCAAACGTTAGGTTATCTAGAAAACGTCTAGCCTGGGGTTTAGGGTTTTGTTCKAATGACATAATTTGATATATCCTCTGGCAAATGGGTCCCTTGGAAAAGCACCAGATAGAGGTGGCATTTTTCGGGAATCTATATTTCTATTGAAAATAAGCTGACGATGGGTCAAGGATTGCATWACTTACTGAAGCTCAGAATGTGGAACCACATCTTCAGCAAGACCGAAGACTTCAACGCTCAGAATTGCTGCACCCGACCTCAGAGTCCGAAGAAAGTCAATGGCAAGCCCACTGGGAGGCACTGCGGCATGATACGTCTTTGCTTTCCTAGATTTCACGACAGACAGAAGAGGAACAAACCACCGAAGGTGAGTTCGAAATCTAGCCATGTTAAACCCTAAAGCTGCAAGGTCTTCTATAGCCAATACCTTCAGAGATTGGGATTGGATAGGACATCCTGACAGAGTATAATTCAAAAGAGACAATACTGATTTCAGAAACACAGGGATACGAATCACTGCACCATATTTAGATTAAAGTCAAGGTCGACATGTGAAGGACTAATTTCAGGTGTTTGAAGTGATTGAAAGAGTGCTAATTACTGGTAGAGCGGAGGGAGCACATTCAGCTCAGGCAGCAGCATTTGCCACGGTGAATCATCCCCAGACAGTCTCTGGATCTGCCACATGAAGCAGATATTAAATATCATCTCCTTCAGATAAAAGSAYGCTGTTCAAAGAGGCCTTGCAMGASACCCACCCACACCCACAMTCAAGTATAAAGGATTTGCATCAAAACTGTTATTAAATTGACCCAAAATCTCAATTTGCGTTAAGGTCTCTGMCATGCATACTACACCTCTGCTTGTATGTGATCGTCCTCCAAASTCGGAATAGATCCATCCAAAGGCTCACTGCAAAGGTTCATGTGCATTTTGCTAAGCATACAGAGGAGCGTAAATATTTTACACAAGGAAACTTCCATTGAGAGCAAGGTAACTACACCTAGTTGCATCCCTTGGTCCCTGTAAATTTTTGCCCTAAAAATGTACACAAACTCAATATGAGAACCTAGTACCTCAAATCAAATTCATAGATTTTTCATCCTGTGTCTAAAACAGACATGCTATGATATGTTTATGAGTACAATCTCGTGGGCAATCTTTGAAAGTGTACATACCTCAGATGCAAACAGACCATGCTTGTTGAGGAAAACAAACTACCAAACAAACAAACAAACAAACAAAAAGGGGGATTATTATTGAAAGCACCTCAAGTGCCACACTCTCGGAGTCGGACATGCCCAAAGCACAAGGCCGCCGATGTCAACGCCCACATTTTCCAGCCACTTTTTCCACAAATCTGGGAAGTCTGCACCGACACCACTGGCTAGTCCCACTCTGCACAGAAGAATTGATCACAACCGTCACCAAATCTCCACTTCCAAGACGCGCWGTAGATTCTGACAATGTYGAATCTGAAAAGATTGAACTGACCTCTCGCCATTCCAGCACCAAAGAAGAGCTCCGAAAGCAGTTTGAGGTCCTGCAACCAATCCATCCATCAATCCATCCATTAATTATATACCTTGCTCGATGAAACTGTAATCCACCACAGTCGCTCCAAAAATGACCAACACGTGCACGCGCATACAATTCAAGATCCTTCCTCAGATCCAACACTGGACAACCAACCGCGTACTGCTCCTGGAGATTTGAAGTGGGATCGATCATTCTTCCGCCCCCCCCAACCCCCCCACCCCACCCCACCCCACCCCCACACACACACAGATTCATTCGAACCGCAAATCTCACTCGCAAATTAAACACACAGGACACCACGAGGGGATTCAACCCTCCAAAATTCATATAAAAGACTACAGTTCTGGAGCTCTCAATTCGAGGGTGGGTTGGGGTGGTCACCTCCTCCCCCGAGGCAGGCCCTGGAAGCGCGGCCATCGGAGAAGATAATGTCGTCCATGATTGCGGAGAATGTGACCATCTCCAGGGTAGGGGCGACTGCCGCTGTCGGTGCTGCTGCAGGAACGTCATGGCCATTGATGGGAGCATTCTTCGCCATCGCCATGGCCGTCCACACACAAGACGGGATCTGCAAGTGGATACTCTGAAATCACTCACTCAATCAAGCAAGCAAGCAATCAAGAAATCAATCACTCACGAAGCAAGTCCTCCGTCCCTTGAACCCTGAATTGCGAAGCTGGTGATTCCTTGAAGCACAATCGATTCTTTCATCCCATCCAGTGGCACCCAGAATCAGAAGTACATAACGTTATTGTAAGTTTATATGTTATGCTCTGATAGATACCTGGGATGGGATGGATTTCGCTGTGAATTCAAGGATTGGGGTTGGCTGAGGAGCCATATAATACGACAATTTTGTTCACTGCAAGGGGTCCCAGGATGCAAAAGGAACCCCTGCCCTCATTTGGTAAACAATCTGTTAGCCGAGGACAGGAAATAAGTTTCGGTACTTGGAGGAGGATTGATGAGAGGTTGCTGATAATTGCGCAGTACTGTAGTGAGGTAGGAAGTTAACTGAAGTTCGTGCGAGCGGGGGTTGTTCAAGTCAACGCACAATTGTTGGTGCGCGCGGACGAGGCCTGCCGTGCAGTTCACGAGCGGACGAGAAAAGATTCTCCATTCCCAACCGTGTCGACAGTTCACAGGACCGGAACCACAGCGCTCCGATTGTGTGCATTACTGCATTTGTCACCTTGACAGCGTTGTATCCACGAGTAACTTATTGTATTCTTCCAGTAAGGCACCAATTACAGGGAGAACCTCTTTTTTTTTTAAACAAGCGTGTCCAAGAATACGCTGCAAGGGTTTCCGTCAGGTGGAGAGGTTGTTTTTGCACAAGGTAAACCCACTTGGCACTGCCAAGTATCGAACCCGCAACCCCTACCTATTTGGTTTGGGATACCTTTTCGCCCTCATCCAGTAGTTTAGGGTCATCCCGGACCAAGGGAGAACTCTTTTATTGCAACCTCTCTTTGTGCAAAACTTACAGTAAGGTAGAAATACCTATTACCATATTGATTTGCTACCGAGGTATTTTGGAGAAGCTGTTTGTTAGTTCCCATATTTTATAGAGATAAAAAAGTTTGAGAGAATTCATTTACAAAAAAATTTGAAGACAATCTGACGAAAACTGAATTTTTTGTGATTTTTCGAAGGTGAAGTGTTGAAACATGAGTAGAGCCTTGATAAAGCATGATCACAACCTTGTTAAAACATGGGTTGCTGTGTCCGTTCCCCAAGTGCATTGCCATTATGTTGAAAGGATTCTATAATAAGTTGGATCATTGACGCAAATGGGAGGGTTTTGTACGTGTAGGAATTGGAAGGGTGGTGGTAATGGGCAGTTCTACATCAATCAAGTTCGTCAATTTGAAAAACATTCTTTGAAAAATAGTGTTGGAAGTTGACATCTGTAAATGGCCATTCATTACTGACACCTCTTTTAGTGCATGGTGTTGGGACATGCAAAACCCTCCTTTAGTGCAAAGTCCTAGCACCATGCACTAAGAGAGGATCTACTTGTACTTGCCCTATATATGAGTTTTCATTTGAGGATAGAGCTGGTTATGCTTTGTAACCCACTTAGTGTGGGGGGGTTGTCTTTTGAGTGGATAGTGAGGGACTGGTGCATTTCAATTAATGCACCCTCCTTCCATTCACTCAAAAGATCCCATTAAATTATTTTTATATGATTTATTAGCCTCCCTCCCCTCTCATCTTATAATATGAAATATTTGGATGTAAGTTGCAATCAATATGGGATATGTCCATAACTTGTATCCTGTACCTATATTGTATTGTATCTGTATCCGTATCCCATATATTGTATATGTATACGTATTGTACCATATATGATATACCATATTTGTATCGTATTTGTATTTTTGATTTGATGTCTCTCATTTTTTTCTTTTGTGTGTGTGGAGGGGTGATTTTCAAGAATGGCAAGTTTGCATCTTTTCATTGGATAGTAACCCACTCACAACCTCCTAGCAACTAGAGGGTTACCTACTAGTCCATAGAGTCAATGGAGCAAAATATCCTAGGAATACTCTTGTAGAGTGTTTAGAGTGATCCACTAAGGTAGAACAACCCATCATGTGCAGAATTAGAGGTTGCCCTCATGCCATTCCTATAATTTTTTTCCCACTTAAAGACAAGTGTAAGGAAGGCAAGAGCAATTGAAATTATATTTTTCCAACAAAGTGTGAATTTGTTGTGAATTTTTGCTAGGTGTTGCCCATCATGACCCAAAAGAGTTAGATTACCTCTAGACCAACAAATAGTGTATCCATAATGGTCATTTTACTCACCTAAACCAATTACAATACTTTATAATATGGCTACAATATGATGGCCTAAAAAATAAATTTTAACAATGCATTTACAATCAAAAGGTGGAAGTTCATATGACAATCACTAATCACTCCATTCCTATCACCTAAATCATTGATTGTGACCCAAATCTCATTTATTGAAATAAATTGTATTGGGTCATTCCCTATGTGTCTAATGGGTCTTTTGTCCATAATGGGCTATGCACCTTATGCACAAGTAGGTTCAGTCACTTGACCAACAAATATTTCACAAATTTTCATTTATACATATTCATGAGTCAAGCTATTCTATAGAAGAATTTTTGAACTCTAATTTGGGTAAATTTGCCCTTTGGCATGGCTATGAGGAGTAGAAATTTCCCATGGAATAGGATGTACTATTAATAGTCATTTTGCTAAATCCCAAAATGCATTTTGTTAGGCTAACCAAGGTAGCTTTGCTTAGTTGTCACTTGACTTTTAAATTCACTATGAKAACTAACTCCTTACATGTTGGCTATAACAAGGTGATCCTAGTTCTGACTCACTCACTAATCAGACTCACTCACTAATTAGAACTGAGAAAATATAAATACCTTGAAAATAGTCCATGTCAAAATTGGAAGATACTTTAGTGAATGAAGATCCATTGAATTCTATAAAGATGGACCCTAAACACTACAAAGGAAATAATGATACCACATCCTTTGAATTAGAAACAATCTTCCTATTCACCCCATTGGATGATAGAATTCTCTGAGTTAGGAGGTCCATAATCCAAATAGATAAAATTAATTTATAAAATTAATAAATATCACCCACAAATACCATAAACAAGATCCTTCATCTTGCACTTGATTGCCACATGAGTGATTTATAAAAATCCAAAAAAAATTTAGTATCCAAGATTAGAAAATCATGCTCCATCAAAGCCCTCCAAAAAAGCTTCACCGTTTGAAAAGTGGAGGTTTGTGAAAGCAATCAAATTCAAGGAATAACTCGCAAAACTTTCCTTGCAATATCCAACCTCATCCACCACACGTCAATATTTGAAAAGGGAATCCTTGAGGACAATGGAAGGAAGAGATGGATGATATGCGAAAAAGGCTTGGCCAATGCTTGATCAAAAGAGAAAAACAAAATAATTATTTTTTAGAGGGGGCTACATTAGTTTGTGAATTATAGCTTTTATGGCAAGTCAAATGTTTATAAGGCAATGAATTTGGAGAATTGCATGGAAAAGTAGAAAGCATAAAAATTCTTGTCATGCCTTAATTTTTYCATTTGGAAGATARTAAATGCAATCTATAGGAAATGTTCTAATTAATGAATGACAAATTGTAAATATCCAGAGAAGCATACACCTTTCTCCAAATATCCAAAAGGGTTGAAAGCTCAAATGATAGACAATTTTATATACCTTTACATAAAGATTAGTGTGTGTCACACTAATTAAACAAAGTCACACTATTTTGAATAAATACAKGTTGAATTCTAAGAAAATTGTGATGATASTGATTTTYYACATGAYRCCAAATTYCCCCYYTTATWATTAAGACAAATCAATGTAGATCYCTTGATCAAATTCATATTACAWTAYTTATTTGTACASTAGAACTTCTRATAAGAGCCASTCCCAGACCGCTCTGACACATTACAATAGAGAGTTWATTACATTGAAGGAGGGTCATTTGTGTTCATGACCTTTGTATGTGGTCCRAGACRGGACYAGTCTGACATATTAMTGTAAAGACGTTTATTACTTCARAGAAAGAATTTTATTAGAAGTTTTAATTTATTAAGTATTTTCTTGCAAATAGATTTATTCTAAAAGTCATCATTTGCTTTTTCACCAAGGTTGCTATTGTCTGAGCATGTGAGCATGAGCTTGTGAGCTTATGAATTTATAATTTATAGTGATTCCATCTAAAAATTTTGGTTAGATTTGTTTTTTGTAGTCAATTTTAGTATCTATATATTATAATTGATCTATTACTGTGGTCCCATGAACAATCTTTATGGGTTACCTATTGGACTTTGGTAGATTTTAAGAAGATAATAGTTTGTAATTAATGAAGACTCATTTGAAATTGAATGCAGTTGTTCTATTGAGATTTAAATTTTTATGATCAATCCCCTCTTGTTGCTTAATACCCCTCGGTGCCTCCAAGACGTGGCTGCCCTCACCACCACAAAAATGAAAACAATAAAATAAATAAATAAATAATAATAATAATTTTTTGGTCGATGCTTAGGATGTCTCTTGGTGCCAAGAGGTAACAAGAAACAAGCTAAGATTGATCATAAAAATCTAAATTTCAATAGATCGACCTCATTTTAAATCAAACAAATACTATTTACTAAATTTTTTCTAATTAAAATCTAACAAAGCTCAATAAGTAGTATATCAAGATGGCGCAAATGTTCGATCCTCCTCTCGGCACCGAGAGGTCCCAAGTCACAAGAGGGGAGTGATCAACTAAACAAACATCAAATCAAGAGAGAAGAGCTAAATCTCGGGAGGTCCCACAAGAGAACAATGATTAGTTAATCAATAATTTGGTGTAATAAGCACATTCCTTACAATTCCTATCAACCAAATATTTTCTTCCAAAACCTTAATAAGTCTAATTACCAACACACTAAGACAAAAGCATAGATACATCCCCATCGGCCCCAAAAAAACCCATACTACTACAAGATAGTGATTTAAAAAATGAAAATTAGTGCGGCTCAACCCTTTCCACATTTAATGGTTTTCTATCATCAATTTTTTTTCTAAAATCTAAACAAGTCTACTATGAGCCCCGCAAATAGCACTCGGGCCTCAGAAATTACTTTTTTTTTTCAACTTTTGCTCATTTTTGTGTTAATTTGGGTTAAAAATTAGGGATAGAGAGTATTTCCAAACCAGTTGGAGGAAAGCCCTTTAACTATGGGAAATTAGCCCTAATTATCCAAAAGTATTCTAAAATTACTCAAGTTGCTATTTTAGCAATTTAGAATTGATAGAATACGGATTTAAGTTTGAAATTAACTTTAAATCCATTTACAAAATAGCGAGAAAGAGTGTCAATTTGGGCTTTTGGGGGAAATCTTGGCCAAAGGACTTGCGCTGGTGATAGGAAGATGTCCTCAAAGCAAATTGAGCAAATTGGTAACTTCCAAGAAAAGATTCCCGCTCAATCACGACATTGGACAAACTGCAAGAATTCAATGAGAATTTGGCAAGATGACACCACAACACCACCGAAGATCAATGAAGGTCATTTAGACTACCAAACACGCTAGGAAAGCATGATTAGGAAAAGTCGCCTTGCATAAATTCCCTGGTACGAAATTGATTCCTCCCCGGAGGAAATAAATTAGCGTATAGTAATTATTTACCATATTTAGAAAGTGTGAGTTTGACATGGGACTTTTCACTTAGTCTAGGTAAGCTTTCTAGGAGTCTCCTAAAAAGTTTCATGATTTTTCAAAATACAAGAGACAACTTCCTGGGAAGTCAACTATGTTTATCAACATCCGGAAATTCGTAGAAATTACCCGAGTGTTGGTAAAATCCCATTAAAAATTAGGATAGTTAGTTTTAGCATAAATAAGCATCCACCCAAGTTTCAAGGTATTCCAACATCGGGAAGTACCCAAATTGACAACAAACACTATTTTTAACAATCTTTACAAAATAGAAGAGAATTGACCGGCGTACCAAGCACATACGGTGTCCGAATTAAGTGAATTTGGGGTCTTTTCTTACTATTCAAGACCTTCCCAATAATCCTAGCTAGTCAAAATTTTTAGGAAAATTAGTCTCCAAAAGTTAGATTTTCTACCTTTTAACCGGATTTGTAATTGTTAGCTTTTGGGCGCAATTTGGCCCTAGAAGTTTGGGCTCAGGGGTCCTCTAGGTTAATTTGGGTCTTCTGAACGCAATGGGGCAATCCATTTGCCAATCGGAGCTTTTCTCCAAAAGTTAGAAATGGGACAGCAGTTAGATAGATTTTTTAGGGGTAAGTTTTATTTTCCCACTTAGGTAGTTTTAGGTAAATTGAGGGGGGAGGAAGCCTTCGGCAAGTATAAAAGGCCACCCCTTCCCCTCACACTACACACTTCTCACATTACAACTTCTTCATCATTATACACACTTTCTTTCAAAATTTCTCTTCCATCAAAACACTCTTTCTTTCTCTTCATGCTCGAGCCACAAGGGGTCATCTTGGCAAGACTTTGGTATCTTACCCCACACTCTCTTGTTTTCATGCACCTTTGATAATTTGTGTGTTTAGCACCATTTTATTGAGCAATTGCATTCATTACAAAGGGCGTGTGTGTCTAGTTATCTTAGTTATAAGTTTATACTAACATCATTTGTGGTAACTTTCTTAGGCACTAACTATCCTTCTTGAGCTATTGGAGTGAAATTTCACGACCTTTGGTTGAGGAAAATCCACCTAAAACTCAAACACAAGGAATTATTAGTATTTCTTGGTATTGTTCAGTGGTTAAGTCCCTCACTTGTTTCGTTTATTTTTTTATACTAACCCCAAAGACGTTCTAGCCGAATTCTGGCGATGCCATTAGTTAGAACCCTTGGAATTTGATTTAAAGATTTTGAATACTAACCATTCCAAAAGGAGCTTTATGTGTAGGAATTCCAAACTATCTTTGAAAAATCCCCCTTAAGCCGACGTTGAATAATTATCAAATTGCATGGTTTGTGTCTTTCAAGGATCTTGAGTGAGAATCAAGGCCTTTAAGTCCGGTGTCAAACAAGCCTTGTCAACTTGTTTAGAATTTGAGGTTAAAACCTCTAGTACGGCGAAGCTTTGAACTTAGTTTATTACTTTTGGCTTTAAAATTGGGGACTAACCTCCCAAATGGTGAAGCTTTGTACTTGGAATAAATTTTCATTTTTTGTTTTAATCGGAAGGATCCTCAAAAGGAAATCCTAGCGAGGGTTAAAATCTAAAGGTTCGGGCCTGAATTCCAAAATTCAGTGACTGGCTAACAAAATCCAACCTAACTAGGGTTCCTAGCTCGACTGGAAGGGTCTGTCCGACCAAACGGAAGGGTTTGTCCGACCAACGGAGGGTCTGTCAACCCGACGGGGTGCCCCGCCTGACAGAGGGGTCTGTTCGACMAACGAGAAGATAGCCCAATTGAATCCCTGTCTGGCCCAACAAAGAACCAGTCCGACTAATAAAGCCTGACAGCACTACAAGGAAAGGCTGATAGGATGGAAAGAATTGTTAATTGGCCAGGTACTCACTTTACTAAAATGGTATGTCATGCATGCTTATTTCACCACTGATTGAGAAAAAAAAATTAAACAAAATAAAACCGCTTCCTGTTTATTCAAGTAGCCCAAATTAACTACCAATTTGCTTCATCAAGCCCAGTTGCTACCCAATTTGGTGGCTTACATCAAGCTCAATTGCTATCCCAGTCAGTACTTACATCAAGCTCAGTGGTACCTAGTTAGTGGCTTACATCAAGCTCAGTTGCTAACCCAATTAGTGCTTACATCAAGCTCAATGCTATGCAGTTAGTGGCTTACATCACGCTCAGTTGCTAACCCAATCAATGCTTACATCAAGCTCAGTGCTACTCAGTTAGTGGCTTACATCAAGCTCATTGCTACCCAGTAAATGCTTACATCAAGCTCACAATGCTTACATCAAGCTCAGTGCTACTCAGTGAGTGGCTTACATCAAGCTCATTGCTACCCAGTAAATGCTTACATCAAGCTCAGTTGCTACTCAGTTAGTACTTACATCAAATTTTGTTGCTACCCAGTTCAATTGCTTGTACACAGAGCCTAGTTGCTGCCTCAGACCAGCCGAATGAAATTGAAAACAAAAATCAGCCACCATTTGTGAAGGAATAAGCTCACTTTCCAAACTATAAAAACGAAATGAAATGAGTTGACAAGAGGTAGGAGAAGAGGAAAAAAGGAAGCTTGAGTCATAAACACCTTTAGAATAATTAAAAATTCGTGTCAAGTCAACAAGACAAGACAAACAAAAAGAATATAGGAATTAGAAATATTCTCGAAGTCCGTTATTAGTGGGATAAGACAAGTAGTTTTGTCTTAAGCTTGTACTTGCTTCCAAACCCATTTAGCCAAGAATTTAGCATTAGATTTTATTAGATTTTATTCCTAGAAGATAGACACAAAAGTAAAAGAAAACATTTAAAAGAGATACAAAAGAAAAGAAAAGAAAGCAAAAGAAAGTTAGTAGGAAAATTGTACCAGCTTCAATATTATCAACCTTACAACCAAACTTGGAATAACAACGAATGGAGGAGGAGCGCGCGATGAATGAAGAAACGACATTCCACGAGGTGAGTAATTAATTCTCCAATAACTACTCCAATTTATCGTAGAAATCAAATTAAAATTAAGACGTTTGAATTTATGATTAGAAATTAAACTTAAATGTTAAAATCAAATCGCACAACAAATTTGAATCTAAATTCACAATTATTAGTTTAGAAGGTTTTACTTAGCCCGTTAGAGGAATCACTAATTATTTACCATTGGATTAAAAATAAAAGGTAAAAGATAAAAGATAAAAGGTAAAAAGTAAAAGAATAGGAATCTTTTAGGAATCTTTTAGGAATCTTTTAGGAATCTTTTAGGAATCTTTTAGGAATCTTTTAAGTTAGGATAAAAGTACTACATCCCCACGCCTTATATTCAAAGAAAACCATTGAGCTTTTACCAAATAACTTCCAACCCCTTTAGAATAGAATCCTATTAGTGAAGAACCAAGAGCCAAGCCATTTAGGTTAGGTTTTGAGAGAGTTAATAGTTCCTTACAATTATAGAATAGATACTTAGAAATTAGATTAGCAAGTTCCATTGCTTGGAAGGCATAATTGGACTAACGTTAAACATCCATAGGAATAATATTATCTAAGAACCCGGTTGTGTTCGCTTAATTCCAAGGGTGGGAATCAAGCGCCCACATCTACCAACCTGCAAATGAAGAGTGAAGTGTTTGGTACCCTCCCATTGACTTTGAGAGGACCCATGCTAGTACAAGATAATGATCAACTAAAATAAAATTCAATTTGACAAAGATTATTATATATAAAAATAATATTTATCAACAAATTTTTTTCAACTAAAATTTAAACAAGTTCAACAACAACGCATTAAGAGAAATTTATTGGTACCTTGCTATTGGCCTCGATAGGACCCAAGTTGCCATAGAACAATGATCAACTAATATTCTATATAAACTTATTTCCATCTCTATTCACATTTCACATCAATTGAGTTCTTCATCTTTGTTATGCATAGTTCTAATATTCTAGATAATGTTGAAAACTAGAATTTTCATCTAAATTCTACATAACCACTGTAATAGGTCTATGGTAATAGATACACGGTAATGGATACTAAAATACAATAAAAATTTTGACAAAAATTTTCAGAATATATCTATTTTAAAGAATATAATTATTTTTACCAATAGTTCTTCAAATTTTTAAGCTGAACTCTCACTTGATCCTATTCCACACTCACGGACTCATAGAATAGCATCGCTAATTTTTTTACCATGCATTTTTACTTGAGTACAAAAATTGTTGCAGTGTTTTTGGCAATATTTACATCCTTGTAGAATAATTGCACTTCAATAAACTAAAACCTTATCAAATATTGTTTTTACTAATTATAATTTGATGTGCATTCAAGTCAATTTTTAGTATTAATGCCTAAAGGACCGAATGACTATTGAATGTACGCAGGTAGTCTTGGGTAGGTGAATATGAAGTCTTTTTTTGATGGATTTTCTTCAAATTTCAACTCAAGGTCTAAACATGTCTCCACTAGGAAGAAATATAATTTTTTTTCCAATCAAGTTGTCCGGATCAAAAGTTATGCTGCCCTAAACTTTTCAAGTAGCTCGGGCAACATATGCAAAACTGCTTTTTTAAGGCTGAAATTCTGCAGGTGTGTAATTTACATGATATAAGATGCAAATGTAAAAAATATAACCATGTATAGTATGAAAATCTCACTTTAGGAGTTTTTAAAGTCTATTGGCCCTGTTAGGCAAGCTAAAAAAAAACTTTTTTTTCTAGCTTCAAAAGTTATATTTTTTCAATCCATGCGGTCACAGTTTTTGAAATTTTTCAACATATTCATATAGTAGTCTAGTACAAGTTTGTATGGGTGAATTTTGAAATACATTTTTTTTCCCACTGCCCTAAAAGGTGGCAATTTTCCACAATTTGTGCACCAAATGAGCCTCAATCTTTTAGGGGTTCAAATCAAACTTTGTTGTTCAATATTAATTTTTTTTATTCACAACTTCAATAAAAATATTATTTCAAATTTCAGCATTGTAGTATCACGAGCTCTTGAAGATGAGCTCAAACACACTAAATCGTGGAAAGACATCATTTTGCATATTCATATAAGAAAATTGTAGAATAGATTTTGAGATGCCATTTTATGATTGTATTTATATTCAAGTTATGTCCTTTAACCTAATATTTTTGCATCCATAATTTTTAGTTTGACATATGACAAAGGGAATTGAAAGATTTTAATATACTTCAAAGTTCTTTCCCAGGATCTTTCCTACTCACTATCAAATATAATAACCTACCAATTCATAATTGATATTGGTGTGCTTTTTTTCCCAAGAGATTTATAACAAGTTTGATTCAAGATTGTATGGTTACAATTCTAAAAAAATGATAGTAATTATCAAAGACTTGATAGCTTGTTTAGTTTGGAGCACATTCAAATTCTTATGGGCATTCAACCTACAAAGAACAACAAACGTCTTTTTTCATTACCCTTCATGAACAACTAAAACTTTCCAAATCCGCCATATCCTTGACACTAAGAAACATTAACAACATCACCATCATGTACTCAATCTATATTTTATCATTCAAGMATAAACTTGAAAACAATCAAATCTCACCTAATCTATCAAACATGCCATAAAAATAAACCATATTGGTCCATGGCACATGATTTGCTCAAAAGACACCCTGCTCTACAAATAATCTTGTTCTAAATTCCCCTAAATTTTGGACAAACCACTTCTAAAATTAACCTAGGTGAAACATAGTCTCCCTTCTAACAAAGATATACTCCGTATAATTTAAGCTTTGCTTGTAATATCTTCTTAGAATCTCTTGTGAGACCTTAAACAAAGTCTTCATGTATGCTAGTCATAAAGCATAATTAGAGTTTATCTCTCTTTAGAGTAAGCTCAAAAAAGTTCAAAAATGGCCGTGGGCATTTAGGGGTTAAAATAGAACTGAACTTTTGATTGTTGCTTTTATTAAATTTAACTGGACTTCCGCTGCCAACTAACATGCCCAACATTCATCGAAAAATAATCATCCATCAAGTAGTACGTGTTTGTTCACCTTCGTCCCCATTGCTGAACTTCTGCGAGTAAGCAAACCCTCGGAATTGCACCGATCGTGCAGCTCACACTCCGTCAGTCCAATTCCCCGAGTGAGTGTTTTTTGGGGATTTCAGAGATCTTCTTCTTCAGTTCTCATTGTTAGGTGTTAGTTAGATTTGGATCCGGAGCTACAAATCAAAGGCTTCGCTTCAAGAGAAAGATGGCGAAGAAGAAGGTGGAGAAGGGGGGCGATGGGGCCAGTCAGGCTGCAAAGGTGAGTCCTGTTGTCAAAAATGCATGGGTGCTGTATCGTTGGTTCGGTTTTTCTGTTTCTTTGAGTTCTTTGGGTGAACCTTGATGAGGCTCTTGTGTGTAGAAGATTTCTTTCTTAGTTCTGAAATGCCACACTCGGAGAATGGACGACGTTTCATAGATGTTTCTCTTTCGCTTCGACTTGCAGTTGCGAAATTGCGGTCCCGCTTAGGTTCTGGGACTGAGAAGAGTTTTGGGAGGACAAATTTTAGGGTTTCATGGGCCTCGCTACAGTGGTACACCTCAATGTTCAAGCTTTTCGTTTCGGCATGATCAATTTGAGGAAGGGGAAACTACCATACCCTCGTTACCATTGCGAAGAATTGGATATATCTGTGYTTACCTATGAACTGCTGCTGGGAATTAGCAGTCGTGGTTGATGCTTGTTAGGGTGTCTCCGTCATACTTGCATTTGGCCTACGTGCTGGAATTTTAGGGTAACGAGCATTTTGCTTTTGGTACACTGAATTCACCGTAAACTGAAGACCACTGTAATTCACTGTAATTTACAAGAGGCCACAATACCTCGTGCTTTGGAAGAGCAGAGAAYTTCCATCGTTCTTATGAAGAAGAGCTYGTTGGATTCWTAGGAAGACGAATAGACGTTCAAGAYGACCSAATAGATTTTAGGTGAGATTATTTGAAGCTTATGCTTCAGGTAATTTGAACCATGCATTAGAGTTCCTGTACTGTATTCGCAAGCAAATTTTTGTTAACCCCTACAGGACCAAGAAGCCCAATTGGGCCTCATGTTTTTTTTATAAGCAATTTACTATGGTTTGAGTGACGAAATGTACGCATAGATCTTCAATGCATATCTGTTGGCCTTTGACATTACGTAGGCCGKCTCTTTTTTAAACACTGTGGTGCGTGGCTGTGCAGAAAAAGAGCAAGGAAGTGGATTCCGTGCGGGTTTTTGCAGAGAGGGTGAGAGATCATAAGGAGCTAGACACTCGGTGGGCGATTCTGCAAGAAGCCAGAGTAGAGTACTTTAGGGGAAAGGATTTCATCACTGTGCTACGAGCCCATCCGGAGCTTATTAAACCTCTAGGSATCGAGGCAGCCATTGAAGATGTGGAAATTGATATTGGTAACATCCTAATTAAGAGGAAATTGRTAGTGCGATGTGACCGTGTCTCAAAGACGCCAAGGCCAGGCAAGACGAAACTCTCCAAGTGGCCAGCACGCATCGAGATCGACCAAGTGCGTCACTGCTCTTCTCTTTCCCCTTGGTTTCTTAACCCCTAAAAGACATAGATTTCATGACTTGAAATCGAACAATTTGATTGACTATATTGTTAAGAAACAGTAATTCAGATGGGACCAAATTGAACCAGCAAAGAGCATTGCATGTGTTTTACTTTATCTCATTTATTTTACAAACTAAATATTAAATAAGTAAATAATAGGACGAAAAGAAAGTCCTTATATGAGCTTCTTAAAAGTGTTAAAAAGTAACACGATGGCCACTTGGTCCTTTAGGGATCAAAAGTTTAAAGAATTAGAGTGTTGCTGTTTCATCTTCACTGCATCAGAGTAATATCGCCATTCTCAGTGTTCTTACACTGTACCTCCTCTTTGCTCGCAGCAAGTCAGACTCTTGTATTGTCCTGGTCAAAACAGAACTATTGATGGCGGCTTCGTTTTTTTGTGTTTTGATGCAGGAACAAATGTTTTCTGAAAAAGACTCATTCTATGCTTGGACATTTGAACGGAGGAGGCCATTATGGCAGACGGTGCTGTCCTTTTTGGTTCCTGTAGTGACGCTTGCCTGTTGCCTATTCCCTGTATTTCCTCACTGGTGCAAACTGGGCGTTCTCTACTTCTGTCTAGCCTTCCTCACCCTCATATTCGGCGTTCTTATATGTAAGCAAATCTACATTATTGAAAGTACATTTTTGCAATGTAGTATAGGTTTGGCTATGACACGCATTGTGGTGCAGCGTATTTGTAGAATGACTTGTACCTTGGTTGACATAGGAGGGTTTTAAGGTAAAAATGATAATGGCGACTATTCATAGTGATGGTTGTCACAGGGTTCCATCTTGTGACAACTTTGGGTTTGATCCCCTTTTTTWGCAAGGGTGGGACCTAAACTTCAATGTGATTAGATTGCATGCGTGAATGATTTCAAATTCAGTCTACAATAAGAGAGACGAGGAACCAAAGAGAGTGGCATTTCATGACTTTTAGGTTAACTCCTACATAGCATATTTTTGATACGATTTTTGGAAACGCGTCCACAGGGTCTTGAGATGTTGTTGAGGTTCTACCTGTTCTGACGTGGTGGCTCTCTTGTCCGTGCAGTGCGAGCGGCTATTTTTTCGGTCCTGTGGCTGACACTAGGCAAGCGAGTGTGGTTCCTTCCAAATATTTTGGCAGAAGAGGCCACTCTTACTGAGCTCTTCCAGTTTATGCCCGACTTTAAAGACGATGAACCTCCTCCGAAGTGGAGTACGAGATTCGCATTTGGTGCGGTTGCAGGTGTGATCATCTGGTTTGTGGTCGTTCATGGTCCAAACGAGCAAGCTCGTGCGAGGTAACYTTTACTACCTTGGAGACGGGGCTTTGGTTTTTATGATMTTCCAATGTCAGTCCTCCTAATTTCACAAAGCCARCAGTGWCCTTCMTCACCTCAAAAGTTGTTTTCTCTCTGTTTTTTGGAGAATTCTCTCTTCTTTGACACATTCACCTGGACAATGGATTAATGTTCCTTTCCTCGGTTGTTGACAGGTATCAAAAGAAGGCGTCGAATATTATTGACGATATTCTGACTTGGAAGCCRAAAGCCCTCTCGGTATTCACAGGCGAACAAGATGGTCTCAATCAAACTGTAATAGATGCACCGGAGGGTGTAAACACTGCTGAAAGTGGGATTGAGAATCCMAAAGATGAAATCCCGGAGACAAGCACCAAGAGTACCCCAGGTGAGGTTGAAGAAGAGGTTCCTGTAGTTCAAGCCAAAGATGACTCTGAAGGCCAAGAAAATACCAGAGAAGCAGTTCCAGGGGATSAATTTTCGTCMTCTACTGACGATCACGGCCTTGAATCAGACAGCGAGCTTTAGTGAAGGTTTGAATTTCGTTGGACATTGATCCGTTAAGTTTTATGTATTGTCTTCTGCTTTCACTTCAGATCACTTCAACTGAAATTCTCAGAGCATCATGATTGTCTTCATGTTTGAGCTTTTACCTGCTAATGAAACAGCTTGTAGTTCTAGCTTGAGAGACTGGAACCTTGCGTTCCTATACAGCAWTTTTGTCCGCTTAGGGTTTTTATGAACAGTTACAAGGAGTCCAACATTTGCAGGGGGTAAGGCTTTACTCAAGCTGTATAAGTAAGATATATTGCTTTGTTTGAAAAGAGTGATGCAAAATTTGAAATGTGAGCAGTGAGTATTCGATAGTCATTTTTTTGTTCTAATTTGGTTTGTGAGAAAGAAATTCTAATTTTTAATTGGGGGGTAGAACACTACGGAATGGCTAATTATTGTGTGTGTCTTCATGTTTTCGGTGAATATTTCATAACAATGTAGGTATTAATGTTGAATATGTGATTAAGTGAGGCTGTATATTGGTGTATTTGGCATAGGGAGAAGGAACTTTGGTATCAACAAATTGAATTTGTTCTATTGGTTGAATTTGTGGGTAATCCATGTCCTTTGGGGACATTAATGGAGTGTTTTTTACTCTTCAACCCATAAATCCACTCGGGGGACAAAAGGACAAAATGGATTTCGTAATGGATTTCGGGCAATTTCCTATGACTTCAATTTTTAGGGAAACTTTCTGAAACTTTTTCATAAGATACAAAACTTATTACCTTTGTGGAAATATAATTTTTATTTCAATCAGTTTTTGGGAGCAAAAGTTATGACATCTTAACTCTTAAACAACATGGGGTTGATTCTGGAAATCATCAATTTCTGGAACCGTGGGAATCATTGGCCTAAAAAATTCCAAAAGCAATCGTTGGAAGTCAAAGCACTCTGGAAGATCTGCCCTTTCCATCACAAATTCCAAGGATGGATAGTTGCATTTTTGCCCTACATAGAGAGATTCTTTCATATTCATCGACCATGAAATGACCTTTGCATGAGAATGTAATAGAAAGTTATGGAGGTTTGAAGTTCATTTTTGAAAAAAATAATTGCATAATTTTGACTTGACTACTAGTGGTGAGTTTTTTCATGTTTTAATTTACATATCCCACTTGGATTGTTGTGCCTCCTACCTCCTTGCTTCTGTTAATATCCAAAGTTCCATGACTGTATTTTCACCAAAAATGCTCCCAAATTGCCATTTTTAGTACAAGTATCAAATTTTTGAAAAGAAAACTTTTTTGACACATATAATTGTAGGATCTTGGGCTAGGGTGACTTGACCCCCTCATTGCCCATGTCACAAGGTAAATGTAAAAATTACCCCCTATTTTGTGTTGTGTCACTTTTGTATTTCTATACCTTCCCTAGCTAAATTGGGGCCTTTGATTGCAATCAAATTGAATTCAAAATTTGCAAATTTGGTCACACGTGGTAGATAAAAGAATTTCAGTGTTTTTCTCGGGGCTAAAAAAAGGGGCAATGAGGGGATCAGTTCACCCTGGCCTTGGATCTTGTAGTATGCTGACTTGAAATAGTCAAGAAATGTGGTAAAAATTTAGAAATTTTCATGGCATGCATTGTAAGATATGAACATTCAAATTCACTATGATCTTTTTTTTAGTACTATAAAAAAACAAGGCAATTGCACTTCAAAAGCTCACTTTGTGTGAAAAATGTCCAAAATGGTGGTGTTTCTTTAAATTCTTTTTCCTAGACAAGTTGGACACATGCTTAAAAAATTCAGATCATTTGGAATTGTACAACATATAGGAAAAAATAGTGAGTAGAAAATATTAGAGAATGATTCAAAATACTAGATTGTTGAGAATTTAATTAAGGAATTGTGATATTCCAATCCCAATGGTTTCAATGTTGTAATAATCAGTCACATTCTATGGTTCTTTTTTCTCCCAAAATATTGAAAATTGGTTAACCCCTAAACGTCCAAGCGACCAGTTCTTGGTCGCAGCCCGGCTTTGGGCAAACCTTTTAGGCAAAAAAAAATTTTCAAACTTTTTTTTTTCAAAATAGTGGGCTCTCTTCCAACATTTATATTCAAAACTAAGATTGCTACGCTCAAACAAAAATTATAGGTGAAATAGCACAAAGTGTTTAGAAATTGCTTGGTGTCAAAAAATTTACTATTGGGGGAAAGTGTTCGTGTTCTCATTACTAGATCTTATGCAATTTTTTACAAATCAATGGAACCACAATTTTGATCGATCAAAACAAATTCAAATGCTAAAGATAGAAATTGTATTTTTGGTGAATTTTTTAAGTTATATCTTTAAAATTCATTTGAAAGGATCTAAAAATAATTTTATAATTTTGACTATACGGATATTTTCTACTTTTTGTGTTTTACATTATCTTTTTTGATGCAAACTTCAAAAAAGTTATAGAACTTATATTTTATAACACACTTGTGTTCTACCCAAATCCCTTGGGCTTTAGGGGTTAATATAAAGGACTTTAAAGTTTATTTTAGAGTAGAAGATTCATAATTGCCCACAAACAAAAAATCCTAATAACTTTTGACTCACTGATCAAAATAGAATGATTCAAAGCTTTCTAGGTAAGGTAGAAGGACCCATTTCCAATTGGGGTCCAATAAGCAACCTATAGACTAGCGTATTTCCAACCAAGGCTAGAATGTTTTTTTCGTTTCTTTTCAAAGTTGGAACTAAAAATTAATGACACATGACCCAACGTAGAGTGCAAGAAAGTAGAAAGCAGTGAGTAGAAAAGTAGTTTTCTGAGTGATCAGAATTGATAGAGTCTATAGATTGGCAATGGGTCCGAGGCACTTTTTGCCTTTGAAAATTCATAGTAATTTCAATTCATGCGATAAAATTACCAAAGTTTTTGCAATCCCCATCATTTTTAACACACCTCTGGAAATATTTACCTTGCATTGCATTGCTCCAAATCATCCAAAATTCCTTATTCGATTGGTTATAGGTGGTTCTACCTTATATATAATTCTATAAAACCAATTTCAATTTTTTGTTTATACTACAAGTGATTTTTTCTAATGTGCTTGGACTGCCCATTTACAAAAACAAATAACATATTAGTGCCATAACTTTTGACTCATATTTCCAAATGTCATGAAACTTAATGCATATGAAAGATTTTCTTTGTCCCCACCTTCAATCAAAATTTGGGCAAAAATTATGGAAATCTCCAGTCACACATACCCACACAAATTTTCTATGTAGCCAAAAAACGCATGCTAGTCCTTTAGGGATTAATCACTTATCTTCTCTGTACAAGTCAAACATGTAGCAGCTTGGATAGATATATAAGATACAAATGGACAAAGCTGCTACATAAAAGGTGCCGCAATATAGAAAAAAATGAATTTTTTTTCAATTATGGAATTACTTTACTAATCCATTTTCAATTGAATATTCGGCATGAATTGCCAACCCTCGTAGTAGCCGATATGGTTGTCCATTTGGAAATCATACATATAGATACAACATAGATGCAATGCATAATCACATATCTTTGCTCAATGATTCCAATTTATCATTTGAAAAAACTCATTTATACATATGGATACAACATACATACTTGAATTATCACATATGAATGCTTAATATTTATAGTTTATCATTTGGTGATCATTGGGGAGTTTTTGACAAGTAGATTTCCAATATTCAATATGAAAAAAATTGGCCATAATTCCCACTATGAAATTTTATTAATACAAAAAATCAATTCTGGATGGCGTAGTTCAAGACATGGAATATCGGTATTTATCTATGTCTTCAAATACATCACCCCTTGTACTACTATAATTGCATAAACCATATTGATGTAAAGTGCTCTGTCTTTCTAAAAATAAAAATACTATAGAACAATAGGTACCAACATTCCAAGGTATGATAAAAACAATTTTTTTGAAAGAATATTCCAAACCTTGTCTCGGGTGGGACACTTAGCGCATTTTAAAAACAACGTGCGGCGGAATATAGAGTGGATTTTATTCATTGTGGGTAAAAATTATAACAAACTTACAAATAAGGTAGGGGGCATTGAATTGAACAAATCCATTATAAGTAAAGAAGGTAGTGTAGAAATCTGGACCATTAAAAATTAGTACATGTAATCAAGGGATTCAAGATTAGGATCCTAAATATTGTATTTAGTATAAGTTGTATGTAGCTGGCTGCACAGCTGGTTGTACAAGCATATTACAATAAGATTGGATGAAAAGTTGGGACGTTTCCGAAAGTCTGTAAGGTAGAACCACCTATAACTAACCAAATAAGCAATTTTTGAATGGGTAGCATCAAGTATTGGTTTGTACACTTTTTCCAAAGCTAAACATGTGCGTGAACAATGTATTTTCCCTTGGTTAAGCACTACATATAACATATTGCACCCCGTCTTTCCCCGTGGTGATAGATCCATCCTTTAAGGATTTAAAAACATACTTTGCCAATTTTTAGAGGGAGTTCTTTGTGTCCATTATATATATTTCTTACATACTCCTACAAAGAATCATTTCAAACTTGAAAGGCCACAAAAAACATGGTTTATGTAGATAGAAAGACTACCATATTGTACTAGTAGGTTCAAAACATCAATGATAAATATTTATTTAAAGCCCCAAAACAAGGTTAGGCAAGACTAAAATGTAATTTATGATATTTAGGCAACTATTCAAAATTGAACAAGGCAGAGGCATTTGGGTTGGTGTAGATACTTCATATGATGGTTTTAAAGAAGATAAAAGGTTATTTGTTCATAAAATACATAAATTATTAACCCTTAAATGCCAGACCTATACCCACAATTTTCAGCCCTTGCTCCCATTTCAAGACTATATTTGTATAAAAAAATTTATGTTTATTTTTCAGAGATGAAGCTACAGGTCTTTTGTACTTCCCAAAAAATTTAGATTTTTTTGAGGAAATTGATTTTTCTGAGAATTTTTGAAGAAAAAGTGAAGAAAAATCATATCAAATAGAAAATTATCTCAAAAAATCTGAGAATTTCATCATGTGTGAAATTTCAGTGGCAAACATCATGGTGTAAACTCAACTTCCGTGTCATTCTAAAATTACAATCTAGAAGACTTTGAAAGTACATGTAAAGTTCAAATTGCAATAAAATATTCAAATAATGTTTTTTTTTCAAAATTCCAATTGGAGAAGAAATTAGAATAGATTGCCTTCATTTTGTTAGTTGGGCTCAAACTCCAAAAATATCATTCTTTTTGGAGAAATTTAAGATTTAGAGCAAGGAGCAAAATTTTCCAAAATACACTATAAATAGCATATTTTGTGATCTGTTTTTTCTGTAATTTTTAATTCATGTAAAGAGAAACACTCACATGACTACAAAATGAATTAGGTACTCTTCATAATCCTTTGTGAAAGGTTAAGCAACAAAAAATGGATGAAAAATTGCTAGCAATCTCCCTGTACGTTGTAGCAAATTCGTGCAAACGCCACTAAATGGCGCCGCCGGCGCTGCAGGGTTAAGCCACACTTGTTATAAATGGCTAGCACATGTTCCTAGAGAACGGTATTGTGATTTTCCTTCAATTAATTGTGATTTCCAAATATAAGGCAAGAAAAGGGGATAATTTCCTAAAAAATTAKGTATGAACCATCATAATTATTTATTGACAAAGTTGCTATTAAGGTACAAGTGATACTTTTTTAGTTAGTCTCCAATTAACTCATTTCCAATATTTATGATTGGGTTGAAATCTAGATATCAAAAATTAAAAATGTCAAAATATTAGAATTTTTAAATCTTGAAATGAGAATACCAAAATCACGAATTTATAAATTTATAGA
The DNA here is from genome assembly GCA_006891605.1 of Pleurozium schreberi. NCBI lineage: Eukaryota > Viridiplantae > Streptophyta > Bryopsida > Hypnales > Hylocomiaceae > Pleurozium > Pleurozium schreberi. The sequence continues at coordinate 10,083 of VACF01000752.1, read as the reverse complement.
TATTTTGAAAATATTGAATTTATTGATATTTTATAAATATTGAATATTTATAGATATTTACAAATTGAAAATATTGAATTTTATGTATGTAAATTGTAAATTTTAATTTCATTAATTTAATGCATTAGAATTTTGAATTCATAATTTTTTTTAAAATTTTATTAGATTCTTAAGATACTAGTATTTGTGATAAAGGTGTCAATAGGCGTTTTTCAATTACATTGAAGGGCCCTTTGAGTCTGGTTCCGCATGTTGGGAATTCACCATTACTATCCACAATTATAATTTTTTTTTAATTATTTGACATGGCAGTTGCTCTGTCATGTCACCTTGTTTCTATGGCCGAGTTTCCACAATTCGAAAACTCAAGGGAACTTGCAGCCTTGTGAATTTCATCTAGTGTTTTCTAATCATTTTGTATTAAGAATTTTGTATTGCTTACAAAACAAATACTTTTGCAATTACTTAGAGGAAGTTGGGCTAATGCAACTAGTTGTTCAACCTCATTGTTCTATAACAATTAGACTATAACACTACTTTATTTAATTTTTTAACTTTGAAATATTGAATTAAAAAAAATACTTCAAGTTGTATTATTTATGTGAAGGGCTACTATATTGCTTGTAATATGAAAATAGTCATGACTTTCATTATATCAACAATAATAAAAAATTTAAAAACTTTTCAAACACACACATCTATAAAATCAAATCTACAATTTTTTTTAAAGAAGAGGCAAAATATCATAATTGTATTAATTGCAAACTAAACCAAAACACTTTAACCCCTAAAGTCCCAAGTGTCCCCTTGGCGGACACTTGGGATTTGGGTATGCTCCTTAACACTTGAATTTTTTTTGATTGGTCAAAATAGTGGTTTCTATTGAATTGTAAAAAAATGCATAAGATTTGGTCATAAAAATTTCAATTCGTTCCTCAAATAGTAGGTTTTTCAACACTAGAAAATTCTAAATGCATTGTGCTATTTCTCTTATGATTTTTTTTTTACCGTAGCGATCTTAGTTTTGAATATAAATACTAAAAGACAACCTAATATTTTCAAAGAAGAAAAAGAAAATTCATAAAAAAATGTTTTTTTCTGCCTGAAAATTCTGCCCGAAGTCGGGCAGTGACCAAAAAATGGTCGTTTGAGCACTTAGGGGCTAATAAGCAATTGTTATTCTTTGCATTCATTTCTTTTTGAAAATTTTCAAAATTGAGAACAAAAGACAACTTTATATGTTTTTTCTACCTTTGTTGCCTGCAAAATAAAACTTCTCATAACTTTTACCTCATTATTTGGAATTCAATGATTCATTTTTTTTTGAGTAGGTATCAATCTATAAAATTCAAAAAAATTTATTTTGGTATCTTTAGAAAATATTTATTGGTGCTTGGTTTGACCTTGAAATTGAAAAAATCCTTCTAGCTTTTGCAATATTTATCGGAATGACATGAAACAAAGCTTCACATGTAGGTTATGGTGAGCACCATCCATCCTAAACAATTCATGCAAAAATTCCAAATTATGAAGTCAGTAGAGCCTGCCCAATTTCTCAAAAAGCCCAAAGTGGGTTCTTTGGTCCTTTAGGGGTTAAAATCCAAGACTTAGATTGATAGATGAATTTTGTAAAGACAAAGAAAATGACATCAAAATGTTTTCATGTAGTTGAATACGTGAATATTGAAAAAGTTCTCATGAGGATTCTCTAAAACCAAGTCCCTTTGGCTTGGCTTGTCGTTTAAGGATTAAGACTACATCTCTACATGGTCTATTGACAATAGGACTCTTGAAACTCTCGAGCTTCATAACCCAAATTTTGTTTGCAAGAAGGATGTTAAAACTTTAGATTTGTGTAGAGCCTCAAGTTAGGAAGAAGTATGCTAATTTTTGAAGCAGAGAGTAGCTCCGCTTTCCTTGTCTGGTTGTTTTGAGTTGGGGTCCGCAACAAATAATACACAATTGAATACTTTGAATAATTTAAGAAAATAATTATGATAGCATTGCACTGGTTCCCAACAAGGGGAACACACTGAAMACAGTCTTCTCAAAGCCTCAAAAAAACATCCAATAACATCCAATGCTTTCAAACCTGTACATCACCTCAAGAATGATTTCATAAATTTTTTTTCCTCCTCTAGTCCTCTCTGCCCGTGCCCRTGCACGTGCCCTGTGGACTGTGGTCAACCTCCAGTTCCGCCGCCCAATGGAAACGGGCTCTTCCGAGCTCTCGCCTGGCTGTACTGTACTGTCCGGGTCCAGTGCAGTGTCTAGATTTCTAGGAGCCATGAGTAGTCTCGGGAGGGACGGAATTTCGAAGTTTGACTGGATGGTAGTCATAGGCTCCGACCTTGGTGGGTTAACCCTTGAAGGACGGCGGGGACGTTTTGCGTCCCTTGGATGACAAAAACGAATCATCTGCTCAGTGCATAGTCATCAATTTTCATCCAGTCTTTTTTGAGAAAGTGACCACATATGTCGATCATCATGGGAAGTCAAATTTAGTGTCTTTAATTGCTTCCATATTTTTAGGTAGGCCTATCTATATATACATACAGCTAGCATGGAATATTCTTCCTTAATTTGTTTGTTTGTTATGTTGAGATCTCCCGGACCGTGCGTCCCCCAGTGGCATGCTTGGTACCGTCGGAAAGCCCTCGGTGAGGAGGGCTGCATAGGTTTGATTTCGTGGTGTTTTGACACTTAATGAGAAACTTATTGATTTTTGAGTTTTTTTGGGTTACAAATTTACTATTGGCTTTGGAATTTGTTTTGACTGTGGCAACAACACAGGGCACCCTAGTCTATACATCTATCCTTTAAATCAGGCTGTTTGTTTTGTATTGTTTGTTTGTTTGTCACATTGAGATCTCCCGGACCGTGCGTCCGCCGGTGGCGTGCATGGGCTTGGTTTCGTGCCGTTCCGACCTACGGGGTGAAAGTTATTGAATTCAAAATTATTAATGCATCCAAAAATTAGAAAATTACTTTTACTTTGATTTTTCCTGTGGCAACGGCACAGGGCACACTAGTCTACACATTAAGTTAGCATGGAATATTCTTCCTTAATTTGTTTGTTACGTTAAGATCTCCCGGACCGTACGTCCCCTGATGGCGTTCTTGGTCCCGTCGGAAAGCCCATGCCCCTTGGTGAGGAGGGGTGCACGGGCTTGGTTTCGTGGCATTTTGACCTATGGGGTGAAAGTTATTGATTTTTGAGTTATTTTTGGGTCTATAAATATATGAAATAGACCGTGCACCCCCCAATCGCGTGCTTGGTATTGTTGGAAAGCCCTTGGCGAGGAGGAGTGCATAGGTTTGGTTCCATGGTGTTCTGACACTTAATGAGAAAGTTATTGAGTTTTGAGTTTGTTTAGGTTTTAAAATTTACTACTGGTTGTGGAATTTGTTTTGGTTGTGGCAACGGCACAGGGCACACTAGTTTCTATGAAGATAGTAAAAAATTTCACATGAAAGTGTTTTGTGCCACGCTTCCCTTCTCCCAATTTTTGAATGGGTAGCATTAGGTATGGGTTTGTACATTTTTTCCAAAGCAGAACATGTGCGTGAACAGTGTTTTTCCCCTCCGTCAAGCACTACACATGGCACCCGGCCTCTCCCCACGGTGATAGGCTCCGACCTTGGTGGGTTAATAAGGGAAAGACTTATTTTTAAAAGAGTCTGAGAGCACACTCCAATGTTTCCAAGCTTTGGCCGGCTTGTCCTTTGCGCTACTGTTTTGCTGTCACCAGTCCATTCACCAATTAAACCATTATTGCGGACTTCCCTGAGTGAGTGAGGACCCCATTCATTGCCAAATAGGGGAAAGGGAAGTTACRATAGCGACCTGTTAAGGTAAGCCCTGGCTTCAGTTGCCGTGCAGGGGGAGAAAAGCTAGCTATACGAAATCTGCCGTCCAAAGAATCTTAACAAAATGACTCAGCAGCAGCCAAGTCGTTTCAACGCAATTTCCATGAAGATCAGCAGGTGGCGCTACTTAGATTCTTTTCGGATAGCGTCGGAATCGAGTAGGGAAGCTTGAATTCCGCTGGACGCAGCATACGTGGTTTCCACTGAGACCCAGTATGGGTCTGTCTGTCTGTTTGTGTAAGTTGTGTATCTGGCGTCGACGGATTGCGCAGGGAGTGGCGGAGAGACAGATAGATCCCGGAGCCACCGGCTGCAACAGTGGGCTAGCTAGCGAGCGCGCGACGCACGCAAGCAGGACGCGGGTTCGTGATTGCAGATGCCGAGGATTTGGGCTTTGGGCTGACATCATCAAGGGAGCAAGCGACAGGGGTGGCCCCGGCAAGAGGCTGCACTTTACAAGATATAAGTTACTGTTTTCTGCATTGACCATTGAAGCAGCTTGCAACAGGGGCCTGGCTGCCTCAAGGCCTGCGTAGCTGCTGYACCTCTGCTGGGGCCACTTTATGGCAACGAGCCAGCCAGGGAGTTATACATGTGGTCGGTGATTTGGGGAGAGCAAGATAGGACCACCCACAACTCACTAGCTCCTCGACGTCTGGTCTGTGCAAGGGAGCTAAGGGAAAGGGAGGCATATATTAACACTCCAGCAGTGCAGGAGAGACCATTTTTTCACTTGGGGAGGACGGAGGGAGTCAGTCAGTGCGTCCAATTCTCGCCCTTGCTTCGCGTCACACTCTCCGAGGCAGACCTCGCACTTCGCAAGGTGGCCCGCGGAGTTCGTCATCCATTCTGGGCAGGGGCGCTTGGTCTTCTTCGTCTCCTCGTCGTCCTCCTTCTCGCACCTGTATGCAGTCACCAGCTTGCTTGCTTTCTCTTGCTTCGAGCTAAACCCTAGTCCATAGTTTTGCTTTTTTCGATGTTTGCTTTTTCCTCAGCTGCAATCATGTTCATGACAGGAGGTTGTCTTGAAATCAACTGAGTGCGACTCCCGCAGTGGGAAATCAGAGAGGTAGTGGTCAAGATTTGAGTAGATTTTGAGGCATAGAATGCGGCCCCRAGCCATTTCTCGCTCCGGCATTGAGATCGATCCGCATTGATGACTCTACTTTGTGCCGCACACTTTCTTCCCCCAAATTTCACACGCTGTCCGTTCATACCCATAAACCCTAGTGTGCTTCCTTCTCCGAGTCCTGCCCCAGCTCGCTCTAGCTATGGCAACATCTGAGTTGTTGCAAAGGCGCCMCCTTTAGTAATGGTCGGCGCAAAATCGTTAGTAGCAATCTCACGCGTTCRCAAACGAATGTGAGATTTGAAGTGAGTCCTACAGATCGATCTCACCAGAATGGACCACTTCTTTCGATTACCCGTCGAACCTGAAATGGGGGATTGGGAGCAGGATTGGCACACGCTAACGAGTTTGAGATCCTGCGCGTGATCTGATTTGATGGGATAAAATGGAAATCGGCTTCAGTGGGGGTGGGATAGAGTAATGCACTAATCCTTCTCTAGTACAATCTCTTCCTAATGGACCTTCTCTCTCCCTTTCTCTCAATCCAGCTAGGTTCTCGTACAGGGAAAAAAATCCAGTACTTTCAGCCTCTTTTTTCAGAATTAGTCGTTGGATTTTTTACTGTCTATTAGGGGGAGCCACTAATTCCATATCTTGGAATCTCTCGACTCCCTTCCAGGAATTGAAAGATTCCAGCGTTCATCCAGCTGATGACGGTATTTTTGGATTAATGGCTAGAGTGTTTTCTTGGCACTTTTAGAAAATTTCACTCTGTTTGCACTCTTCTTTCCAAGGTCGCCTATAGTACGATTGAGTGCCGAGGTTATGACTCAAAATTTCGAGGAGAGTTGTCGGTGTGTGTTGGTTGCAAGCGGACCTTTAAGTGGGGTTAGTGGGGTTAGTCACCCCTTTTCATATTCTTCTCGACGACTATCTTTCAAGACGGWGGCGGACGAAACGAGACGGCGAAGTTAAGTTGAAGCTGTTCCAGATCCTTTTTCCTGCTGAGGCAGCTTGTAGCAGCTACACGAGTGGAGCAAGGGATCACCAAGCAGCTGGCCTTTGAGCCTCCCAGCAGGTACGATTCTTGTCGATCAGAAACTCTGCAGATTCATCAGAATGCACCCCGAGTTGCCATCCAGCTGGAAGCTCCATTTTTTACATCACTGTGAATGATTGGTTGAGTACCACCGATGTGCGTGTCGGTATGGTTTCTGTAGAATACCAAGAGATAGCTTTGGTTTAATATGCCGACATGATGTCCTGCATGATTACTCATTTCATGTGTTTGCTAATCTGAGCATCAGCATTCAGCACCTTAAAAACGAGCTRGTGATCAATATTCGAAGAGGATTGATCTGCAAATATGTATTTGATTAATTACAGGTCTCAGGTGTGTCAATAAGCCTGACTCTCATGTAGGAGCTCGTCATGGACAGAATTCTGAAAACATTGATTAATTGGGACACATTATATATTTTTTTATCTTTCTTTTGAACCTCGATCGAGTCGGTTTCTATTGAAGTAGGGAACCTTAGATTAAACACTTCCAAGCAACGCTGCATATATAGAGCCGTGAGAAAATCCGGGTCATACTCCTGGAATTGGTCATAACACTCGTTTACAGTCAGTCCCTATCCTGTACCACTCAATTCTTAAAGAGAGTTACATTGCTTTTTCAGTATGACTACGACAGCAAGTTCAGTGGAGATATGAAATGCATTGTCACCCAGCTGTCTAGCTGGCCGTACGCCGATGACATGCACAAGTCTCCTCTCAGCAACTGTGTCACACATACTAGCTATCAATTTGGTACAGTCATTACTTAAGGTGGAACTTCTTGTCCTGAAAAATGTTTTACTTCACTAGTGCTATCGATCTTCACTGTACAGTAGCATTTGATCATGCATGGGATATATGCTGTTAAATCCTTTTTCTTTCTCTGAAATTAGCTAGTAGAGCTCCATCATCTCGAAGCTTTGTCTTTGTCATTCTGACTTCATCGTTGTTAATTGTCCAGAAACACTTCCATTCGTTTGCCGTCTGCAAACTCCCAGTTTTCTACTTCTGTAGCATTTGATGAGCTCTTTTTGTTTTTTTGTTTTTCTGTTTCTGTTTCTGGATACATGTCAAGGATTTCCAATGAAAAGATAACTATAGGCACTTCGCGAGAGGGTCGGTCACTCGATGTCAAAAACGTATAAGACCAGTTATGAAGCAGACCAATTATAAAAGAGATGATGGTCGGCTTGCTTTTGATGACATAGTTAGTCAATGTGAAACTGGAGACCTCTTTTTTGAACATTTATTCTCTTTGTCATCCTGATCCATAACACCCTTTCAGGAGTCTCTATTACAGTTTGGAATTGTTGGCCATGATGTCCCAAATCTTGGGAGTCCATATATATACATGATGATCTCCCATTGAACAACATACTCTCAATATTACTCTTTTTTATGTTAATTCAACGGGAGGTTTGCACTAGTACCTGCAGTCGACTACATGTCCCAATTCTCTCAGTGAGTTCACCTAACTTAGCTACTTCGATCAGCCCAGCCTCATTGTGTGGAATGCGACATGTTTTTTCCCTTTTTTTTCCTTTTTTTTTTCCTTTTTTTTTTTTTCCCTTTTTTTGAAACAAATGGAATCCATTGCACAAAGTTAACCAACAGCCCAGCCCTCAGAAGGACTGGTCAAGAAAACAGAGTATTAAGGAGAAACTACTAACACAAGAAGGCATTGACCAGGTCCCTGAAGGAGCCAGGTTACTGACCCGCCTTTTGGCGAGTTGCAAAGACAGGGGACTGAATCCCAAGGTTTTCAGAGACATGCCTTTTTGTCGAGGGGATGTGAAACGTACAGAATGTATTGAGAGAAGCACGGATTAATAGATGCAGAATCGATCAGCAGTACGTACTGCTTTGCAGAAAAGTTGGCAGATGTTTAGCAAAAGTAAGTTCATTAATTTAGCAGCTACTATTTAGTTAGCAAACGTAACGAAATAAAAAAAAGTTAAGTCTGACTGACTGTCTTCTGATTGCGTGGATCTCTTCTGTTGTGGGCCTTGCCCCTTTGCAGCAGCTCTAGCGTTGCGAGGCAACGGTGCGCTTCTCAACTTCCCCAAGCTGGCGCACAGCCTTCCCCGCTTGGCCGATCTCAGTGACAAGTCCATTCAAGCGGCCGCCACCATGGCTGCCAACAGCTTCGCCCAACGAAGTCCAAGCGACAACACCAGTCCTTACAACACCAGCTTCGAGTTCTCCACCTCTCAGTCTTCCCCGAAGGCGGACAGTCGRGATTCCAGGGGGGCGCCACACAGACAGACCGCAACAGGGAGCTCCTCCCATCGGCATCACCCCAACGGCGGGGGGGGCAAGAGCAGCAAGCGAGACACAGGCTCGTCGTCCGGACCCGCCCAGGGAACTTACAATCTGAGCTTCAGCASTGAGGACCTGAGCAGCAGTCGGTTGTCCTACCATGTGATTGACAGTAGCGGTAGAGAGTCGCCGGTGGAGAATTTGCAACATCAAGGTTTTTTCGGTTATGGGGAGAATTTGAGGGAGAATCATCACCATTTCGCTGCTGCAACAGGGATCGAGGCTCATCCGAGTCATCACCCGGAGTCCATGTACATCGACTCGGAGGACATGTTCGCYATTGGCCATGTGGGGCTGCACAACTTGTGCGATGCCATGTGCATTCCGCCTCCGGATCCGGACCATGCCATTGAAACGGATGGCGARGAAGGGTCCAATAGCACCTGGGAGCCTCATCTCTGGAGCTACTAGTCAACATTTTTAGTATTAGAACTCCCATTCGGGATGCTGCGATCGAGCCAGGAATTTACAAGTGCCATGGGCTCACTCATCTCAATCAATCAACTGCCATTCAATGCGTACGTACGTGAAGATGATCGTTCGATCGATCGATCGATGCCGCATCCTTGTCGATCCCCGTGGATACAATTAATAGGCAAATCTCTACAACATTGGTTTGCACTAGTTTTCAGTCACCGTACGTGTGAGGGAAGCAGCTTCTAGACTGAGCTATAATTTCCGGTTGATGATTCGCTTTCGCCATGAATGCAGCTGCATCTGTGTTGGGCCCTGAGTGCTAGATTTTCATTTGATGGAATTATTCCGAACTATTATTCCGAGCATATATAGATTCAGAATCTCTTTGATGACTTTTTATTCAGGGCCCAAAGATGTGAATGTTGTAGTGGATGTTGGGAGTTGCTTATTTGCTCCTTAGTTTCCATCCTGAGGAGCATTTTTTTTATCAACTCTCTTATATAATTATGGTGAGGAAACAGAGAGCTTGATGCTTTTCTTCTCTTGTAAACGCAGGCTATGGTGAGGTAGAGGATAGTAAAAATATTAGGGACATGTTAGGAGCATGCTCCCATCTTCTATATTGACCTCTGTTACCAGCAACTCATCTGTTTGTACACATGCTTAGTAGTAAACTGTGGTGCTGGCTGATTGTTTCTGTCATGGATCTTTGAATGGGTCTGTTTTGTGGACTGTCCCTTCAAAAGTGACCTCCAACCTCCCACTTTGAAATGAATTGCATAAAAAAGTTCATAAACATCGACTAAAATTTGATCTCAAAGATTTTAGTAGCTCTTGTACGCTTATGATCTCTCCGCGCAATTCTTTACATGTTACATAAATCACGCACATCCTACATACTGATTAAAATGATTAAAGTCACAGAATAAAATGGCCCGGCTTACCATGTGTCCGGGTCTCTTCTTTGAGCAAATTTTTTTCTCTCAAAGTGATACATGATTTCAGAATTACGTTCGAGGAAATACTCGGCATTAAATACCCGCTTCTTAATGGATTGATATTGCTAAATCTTGGGACGACATTATATGTCTGTTTTGAGATAAGTGTTCAGGATTAAAAGAGTTTGCATCCACATCTTAATTGCAAGTTATTTCATGAATATATGCTTGCCCATARGTGTGAACAGCTGCGTCACTCATAACTGAGTCCCAAAACATACGAAAACAACACTCCACCGGCCTGCCGTGTGGGCGTTCAACCTTGAGCTGCTGTTTAATTCCAGTTCTCGCTTGTACCTCCGACATGACGCATGTCCTGGACAGGGAAGACTTGATTACTTGAACCATGTT